>CAJNJA010092397.1:8629-19624 GCA_905231915.1 Symbiodinium necroappetens
CAATAAACCCTAAACCCTAAGCCGCCCCCCCCCCCCCCAACCATGAACCCTAAATCTTGGAGTCGCTCAGCCCTACGATCTCGAAGCACTGGCGCTGAAGATCCTCGTGGCGGCCGGGGGAGGTGCTACAAGGGTTCTATGATGGGGTCCCTCTTTACAGGAGCCCTTGAAGGAACCCTTTAAGGGTAGGATTTAGGGTTGATAGGGTTGAGGGCTGTAGGGAGCAGGGGCCGAATGGGGTCTAGGAGCTTAGGGTGAGGTTCAGGGTTCAGGGTTTACGGAGTTTGGGGTTTGGCGTTCCGTCAGGTAAGGGTTCTGTCAAGGCTTACCATATGGGGGTACTAGAAGGCTACTACACGGGCTACTCTAAAGATGACTGCACGGCTTCTTGTAGAGATTCCTATCGGGGGTTCCCTAAGCGCTTTCGGGTTGAGGGTTGAGGATTCCTACCAGGGGTTCTTTAGGTGTTGTTGGGGTTCAGAGAGCCAAAGGTGAAAGGATCGCCGAAAAATCAAGGGGTGTGGCCTGAATGGGTTTATGGTTTAGTGCTCGGAAAGGCGTTCGATTCCCGGTGTATTGCTTGAGTGAAGGGTGACCGGCTTTTTGAGCGCTGAAGCAGAACAACCGGCTTCAGTGTTTGGGGTCAGTTCTTGCAAAAGCCCGGGAACCCCTGACAGAGCTCTTCCTCTAACCCATACCAAACAATCCATAAAAGCGCCCTTTTCAATCGCCCCTTGAAGAACCCTTCTTGAAACCCTAAACCCCTAAACCCCTAAACCCTAAACCCCAAGGCCATATTGGACCTGAAGGCTCAGAGTTTTAGAGTTGGGGCTCCGGTCTCAGAGGCTTTCGGTTGGAGGTGAAGCTTGTTGGTCCCCTTTAAGGAGACTCCTTTAAGGGCTCCTTGAAGGAATCCTCTGAGGGCTCCTTTTAAGGACTCCTTTGAAGGGTGTAGGGTTTTGGGGTGAGGGGCTTTCCAGGGCGATAGCATCGGGGCCTCAAGAATCACCGGTTCTGCCATTTTGGTTCTAGACATGCGCAGCCCGAAGACGTCGACTCGGAGTTTTGGGTTTAAGGACCCTAAACCTTTGGCTGCTTCATCAACTTGTCTACCTCTGCGCCTTCGGTTCGATCATGAAGAAGGTAGGCTTTGGGGTTAGTTCAAGAGTCCTTTGAGGGAACTATGAGCGAACTACAGGCTTAAAGGTTCAGGGGTTCGATTGCAAATCGGAGCATTCCATACGCCAAAGCGGCTTAAACCTTCACCAAGCCCTAAACCCCGAAGCCGAAGTGGCCCAAACCCGCCTAAGACCTAAACTCTGTTGCCCTAAACCCTAAAACCCTAAAGCCCTAAAATCCTAACACCCTAAAACCCAAAAACCCTAAAGCCCTAAACCGTAAAACCAAAAAACCCCTAAAACCCTATAAACCCTCGAACCCCAAACTTTCAGCTCCGAGGTGCCGCTGACAAAGCCAGCTCCTCTGACCCCTTCGGCACCTGCACAAGCAACCTCGACTGCTGGGCTGGCGCCCCAGGTGCCCGAAGGTTTAGGGTTTTAGGGCTTTAGGGTAAGAATGAACGTTCTAGGAAGAGAGTAATGGTAATTTATAGCCATGAGTAGTAAGGGAATACTAAGAAGAATAGCGCTAGTAGTGATAAGACTTATTGCAATAATACTGGTCGTACTACTAATCAATATAGCAAAAACCTCACCCTGGGTATGAGAGTAACAGTTTAGGCGTTTGTTGTTTCGGTGGCTTCTGGGTTTTGGGTTGCCTAAACCCGTAACCCTAAACTTCAGGAACAGGCAGTTTGGTGCCACGGAGCTAAGCAGCTCGGACCTTATCATAAAGAGGCATGTTCCGTTTTGTTCTGATGAGCACACCTTGAGCATCCTCCATGGCAAGGGTGTTTATCAACAGAGGTGGTCCATGAGTGACTCTAATACCTTGAAGCCTTAAATCCAAAACTCGTAGCCAGCGGCAGTGACAGTAATAAAGCTAGTTGTGGGCAACGACCGTTTCATGATTAGGTGCGCTACTACTTACTATTGAGTTCAGAACCACTCAGTTGGAGAACACCGAGTGCCTCGGGGACGATGAAGAGCGGTACTGTCAGTGCAAGGACCCTGCTTCAGGTTTTTTCTGGTTCAGGGTTTTGGGGGGTTCAGGACTCTAGGGCTTGCGGTCTAGGTTTTAGGATTTGGTGCTTTAGGGCGTAAGGGGCTAGGTACGGGGTTTGCAGCTTCTAGTACCGATTCTAGGTTTGCAGCTTTAAAAGTTTAGGTCTAGGGTGTGGGCGGTTCCAGAATTTAGCTTTGAGACTTTAGCCTCTGCACGCCCCTACGCAGAACCCAGGCAGTGCAGGGTCTCGGGTTTCGGGCACAGGGTTTAGGATTTCTCTCAGAATCGGAACAAGACAAGGCCAAACAATCCAGTGAAGATAAGTAGAAACGCCATCGACATAAGATGATTGCCTGGCCACAGCCGGAATCCTCTCGCAAATCGACAAGAAGGAACCTTATTCACATCACCTACAGGACATCATCAGCAGCAGTAGAAGCAGGAACATGACAGCAAAGAAAACAATCTTGGTAATAACACCAGGAACTTTCAAAAGTGATCAATCACAATCGCTATGAGCGGCTTTACCCCGAACCCTAAACCCAGGTGCCTAAACAACGGAGATACTGCTCAGATCCTCAAGCCCTCTGATGAATCCCACCTGGACCATCGATGGTGTTTCGATTCAACTGGCGCCACCCAAGCAGCTACATACATAAGCTCGGCCATTGCCAAAACTCTCAGCTTTACTCTTCGGTCCACCTGCTTGACTGTCGTCCTGGTCCTTCAGCGAGCCTAGGCCAAATTGCCAAAGAGTGGACACTACGCCTCAAACTTGTGACTGCAGCCTTGTCGGTGTGCGATTCGCTCCGCTTTCCTAGTTCTTGGACCATGGATGGGAGCACTGCAGTCATCAACAACACAACAGCGAAGCCGCTTGATCAAAGGTTTTGTACAAGCAGCATCGGACAGCCAGGCGATCACTGGAAAATGCTTGCGACCTCTGTTCATTGCATTTGGTATGGCCGCAGGCTAATGCCCATCGACACAAACTCCAAGCGCTCAACACCAGCTGTGTTACAAGCATGCGATCATGTCCTCCTCCTCCTGCTGCTGCTTCTGCGACTACTGTCAGTAGTCCTGCTGATGCCACTGTTGCTATTCCTCCGCCTCCTTGAGCGACTACGTGTTTCAAATCCTGAACCCTGCGCATGCAATCCCAAATGGTCCCATCCTTAAAACCCTATTCAAATCCATCTTTGGTGGTCAGGGCAACAGAGACATTACCCTGAACCCCAAGCCCGAAACTAAGTAATTAGCCAGTCACCTCCGACCCCACCAAGCCTGCGCAGGAAAATCACTGCCTCTTGGACCGTTCAGGGTTCTAGGGCTTTTATTGGGGTTTAGGGTTCAGGGTTTTGGATTTAGGGTGGTGTAGGGTTTGGTGTGCCGGCTTGGCTTGCTAGCAATACAGAACAGGTCGGATGTCCGAACACGGATAATATAGGGGCCAAAATTATTACCAATGCCATTTCGGGGTGTCCTTATTATAATTATTACCGTAGAAAACACCCCAAAACCCTATTCTAATTAGTAAGGCCCCTATATAAAGCTGAAGTGCCGCGCATACGAAAGGTATTGTAAAGACCTAAGCCCAACTGGTAGCTTTCAGGCACGAAGCGCCCAAAAACCTTTCAGTCCATTCATGCTTAGAGTACTCGAAAATACCTCAAAAGCCCATTCTGATTATGAAGGCCTAAGCCCCAAACCCTTTGCCCCTACATCCCTAAACCCTACGCCCTGAACCCTTATACTCTTGGCTCGGGGTTGTGGCTCTCAGGCTCTGGATTTCAGGCTGCTGGTTGTTGAGTTCTAGGGTGTATGCTGTTGGGGCTCGGGTGTTGAAGGGTTCTGGGCAGAGCCCAGGGTTTAGGGTTTAGGGTGCAGGGGTGAGTATGTGGTTGAGGGATTGGGGACTTGCGGGTTTGCAGTTTGGGCCTTCATGGTTTTGGGCTTACATAGGGTTTAGGGTTGAACCACTAAACCCCAAACCCACAGGCTTCAGATTGGTGCAGAATGCGTCCAACCCCACCGACAAGTCCGACTTGATTCCCGCTTGCGAGGTGCTCTTTCTACATCCCTCAGGCTAAAAATAGTCGGTGTGTATGAGAAGAAGTAATAATGATCCCTTATGCCTCCTTTGGGGCTAGCCTTTAGGGTTAAGTTCAGGGCCTTATTACTGGGGCTTGCCTATCGGGTTTGGGGTCTACCGACTAGGCTGTCTGTAGGTTCTGGCCGTCCGGGTTCTGGCCGTTGGGGTTTAGGGCTTAGTGCAGCCTTGGTGTTTAGGTTTACGGCTTAGCTTGGTCTTTAAGGTAGGCGCAGTTGGGGGCTTGGTCTATTGGGGCTTGCAATTCCGCTCTTGGTGGCCTGGGGCTTTAGGTCTTTTTTAGGGATCCTCAGAAGAAGTAATATTGGGGGCCCAAGTAACTACCAACACTATCTTGGGGCTCCTTATTCTTGACATTCTATGATGTACCCCAAGACCCTATTCTAACGACTGGGGGTAGGGTCTGCTGAGAGTTGTCGAAGTCGAAGCTGGCTTGAAAGAAGCTGATGAGTGAAGCCTTTGCTCTTAAAGGGTTCAGGCATTAAGGCTTCGGTGTGTTAGGGTTTTAATTTATGACAGGGCGTCATACGGTTGCTTTCAGCATTTTCGAGTCTAGGTGTGCTTGTGGGGCAAGTCTCGGAGTGTAGAGTTTGGGCTTGGGGTTGGAGGGCTTGGACGTTTAGGGCTTGGGAATTTGGGGTTTTGGGGGCCGTGCTATTGAAAGCAAGGATCCTACGCAGAGGGCTTAATCTATTATGGTCCAGAAGGTGCAGTGAAGGGGTTCGCGTTTAAAGGTCTGACGGTTAGCCCAAACCCCGGCCGCCCTAACCCTCAGCCCTAAGACCTAAACCATAAGGAGCGGAGGCGGAATCGTTGCAAATCGTTCGCAAGTTTTGCGAGATGCGAGCTCCAAGATATAGAGGGCTTTTGATGTTAGAGGTCCTTTTTGGGCGTTTCTGCAGGCGACGGATCCGATTCTTTAAGGTTCCATTGAACGGAAGAGTCCCTTGTTCGCCGACACTGCCTTTTAGATATGGGGTTTTGGAGATCTTCGGAGCTGCGATGCACCCTCTCCAGGCGCGCTCAAAGGAGTGGCGTGAGATTCAGAGCCAAGTCAAGCGAAGCCTGGCCGCTTTTGGTTCGGGGTTTAGCGTTTAGGGTTTTTATATGCTGTCACAAGGAATTTTGTAGCGTTGGAAGATTTTTGTGCTTTAGATTTAGGATTTTGGGGGCTTTCAAACGGTTATGAGTTCCTTGCAGGGTTCCCACTTGGCTTGCGGGTGAAGTGTTTAAGGGTTTAGGGTCGGAGTTCGGAGGTTTTAGGAGAGATGAAGGGCTTCAGGGTATAGGGAGTTTGGGGCTTTAGGGCTGTAGCGCTTAAGACCGTGGAGTCTACGGCTCTCAGACTTTTTTTGTTTCTGGCGGTTATCGTTTGGAATTCCTCAATTTTTGTGGAGTTCCGGTGTCAGATGCCCGCAAGAACTGCCTTCGACAGGTGTGAGCTTGTTCCAACCCTCACAGTTTCAACCGAAGCAGAACGCATGACTCTGAACTTCACATTCGAAGCATCCCAGTTGAAAACGATGAATCATAAGGCTATAGGGTTATAGGGTTCAGGGTGAAAGTTACTTGTTTAGGGTTTAGCCGCAACTCGGAGCCTGCTTAGCCCTCATTCTCAGGGAACGCCCTGACCTATCGCTACACCCTCGGCCAGATGGTGGGCCGGTTGAAGAGCCTTCGGCTGGAGGTTTTGTTGTATTTGGTGCTCTAGGCTCTACAGTAGGGTTTAGGGTTTAGGAGCTTGTGTGGGTTCTGGGTTTCGTATGTCTTGCGAAAGGAAAATGGCGCCTCCTACTGGGTGGATCACAACACAGTTCTAGGCAGTAGGTGAGGGTTGGGGATAGTGGGGTCAGCCCGGCCTGGGTGTTTTTAGCCTACTCCTTGGGACACCTTAGAGGAAGCCTTATAGTAGCACTCTATATTATGCTATTACCATAATCCAGCACGCCATTCTGCTTCTTCAGGCCCTTCTAGTCGACAACAAGACTCTTGAGCGCGTGTCGGCTCCAAACCATGAGGCCGCATAACAACTCGTAGGACTCGGGTTAGGGTTTAGGGCTTAGGGTTCAGGGTTCTAGGGCTTTTACCTTTTAGGGTTTAGGGCCTACAGTTTCACTCTCCGGCGGAGATGCTTCGACACCTCGCTGCTGCCAAAGTGACAAAGGCTTCCCAACTGCAAAACCTAAACCCCATAAACCTTACACTGCAGCGTATGGGGGGTTTTGGATTACGGGGTTTTGGGCTTAGGGTAGCTTTCCAAAACTCTACAAAGCATCAGGCCTTGGGGTATTATTATTGTTATTACTATTAATACTAGTATTATTATTACTATTATTATTATTATTATCATTATTATTATTAGTAGTAGTAGTAGTAGTATCATCATTATATTTATTGTTATTACTACTACTATATTATTATTGGTATTATTACTATTTGTTTAGGGCCTTCGTCTGGAAAGCTAACAGTGGCAACAGTGGGCTTTGCCTCAGGAGTCTGCCTACCTGGTGATGGAGGCCGCTGGAGAAGCCCCTAAGCCTTACGTAAAGCTAAGGCCTATTTAGCGGTTTAAGGTTTAGGGTTTAGGGGTTTAGGGTTTAGGGGTTTAGGGGTTTGGGGCTTAGGGGGTCCAACCCAACATCCTAAACCCTAAACTCCAACACCCTTGAACTGTCATCTCTGAAGCCTTATACCCTAAACTCCACAATCCTGAACTGCGCAGAATCCCTGAATCGTAAACCCTGAGGCTATCAGTTGGGAGGTCTTTGGGTATCACTGCTCTAACTTGCTTCGTGTCTTCGGCTGCGTACTCTGCAGTGTAGGGGTTTTGGGGTGCATGGCCTGGTGGTTTCAGGCATGTGGAGCTTCGGAGTAGGGTTCGGCGTTTAGGGTTTAGGGTGTTCTAGTTTAGGATCTAGTTCAGTCCTGCCGCCCTCAACAACTAGGGGCTCATGCGTTGGTGCCTTTTCCTGCAACCCCAAATCCAAAACCCTTAATCCCGTAAACAAGCCCCTAAACCAGCAAATCTTGAACGCATCGAGCCTCAACCCGGGCTTAGGGTTTAGGTTTAGGGTTCAGGGTTGGCGGGCTCTGCTCCATCGAGGTCCAGGGGCTTCAGCACCGCCCACCGGAGGTGGGCGGCCTAAGCAGTTTGGGTTTAGGGTTTCCCAGCATCCTACGCCCTTGAGCTCCCAAAACCCCAAAGTTGATATTTAGCCAGGACTCCACCACTCCTACACTTCAGGGTGCCGTTATCTTAGAAACGCTGTCTGATTGGGTTTGTCGGGAGGGTTGTACAGTTCAGATTTCAGGGTTTATGGTTTAGAACTTCAAGGGTCGTGCGAGTAAGCAAGTCGTTTGTGAGCCTTCTAACCTCGAGCTCCGATTCAGGATTCAGAGTCTTCTGCTACACCCCAACCCAAAATTTGTCACGTCGAAGTGGTAGGTGCCACATGTCAAAAACCAAGGAGATGTGGGTAGTTCTCTAAACTAGGGTCCGGTTTTAAGTCCCAAATTTATAAACAAGACCCGAAAAGGGAGCCAAATTTTGTGAACTACCCGTTTACACGCCCCTACCACGCGTTTCCTTATCCTTGTTCCGCAAACCCAACTAGTCTAATGACACCTGCATCGACTCTTGATCCAGTACTGCATTGGAGAAGGCGTCCCTGTCTCGCGTGAGTTTCCAGCCTCAGCCCCCAAACCCTCAAGATCTTGATTCCACATAGCTCAGAACCTTTCTGCCAAGAAATGCTGCATCTGCAAGGTCAAATGCGTCCGAAAGCTACTGGAGGTTCTGGCGGGCATGGCTATCCGATGTCGTACGGGTGTGCGGCTCAGTCACGATAGATTGATTGCGTACGGACCGGGAGAAAACGGATCTTGGCGGTGCAATGGGGAACTTGCGAGGGAGAACTGAAGCTGTTACTGCTGCTACTTCCCTAAGGTTAACCGCCTTTAAACAAGTTGTTCAGCCCTCGCCCCCCCTGACCCCGACCCTTTATCCCAACGCTATGAGTCGTGCATATTTGTTTTAGGTTTCGGACTAAGGTACTTTTTGCTTCAGTTTTCGGCTTCGAGCTCTGAGATTGCCGGCCAAGTACTATACGACGCACAGCTAGCGACAGCTTCTGTACGGCCAGCAAGGTCCGGGAACTATTTGTTTATTTTTTGCTATATATATATATATACACGGTGAAATATTCATATATATATATATGTATATACACACACTTAATTATACTTATGCTATCGAAGATAGAACACTTTGCAACATAGATTGTGAGCCGAAGCCCAGGGTTTGGGATCTCCTTTGCGCCTCCTCCGCCGCCATGACCGCAATGGCATTTCGCACATGCGAGGAGTTGGATACTGAACTCCTGTGTTTCCGGGGCCTGAGCCACGAATCACAGGACCTACTCTTCCGAAGTGTATTCGGTGAGGGATGCGAGGGGGAGTGCGGTGGCCTCATGACACAAGAGGAAAGAGCCAAATGGAAAGAGCAAGGATCGAAAGGCGAGTACACGGTTGAAAGCTGCCATGGTCGGACATGGCATGTCCAAACTGAGGAAGACATGTTGTTGGATGACATGGGCTTTCACGGCCGCCACCACCTGCCACTGAGCCAGACGAAAGCATGTCAGGAGATGTTGAAAGGTATGCAGCAAGCAGCACCTCGTAGCTCTGCCACTCACAAGCCACAGTTTCAGCCCGAGTTCGTTTCCGTCAGCTATGAGAATCTCGGAGGAAGGGTCATCAAAGGCACCTTGTGCGGAACAGCTTACGACGACGATCGCTGTTGCCGACGTGGTGAAGATGGAGATGGGACACCCAAAGCTTTTCTGTTCCTCGGCCGTGCGGCTGTTACAGTAGGCTTCAAGTACGACAAGTCGGACCGACAGTGGCTGAAAGTGCGCATGGCCCCAGGCGACTGCCTTCTTCGCTTTGGGAGTGCCCGGGCTTGGTGCATGGGCGTCCTGAAGATTGATGCTTCTGCTCCGGAGGGCAGGGGCGATCAGAATCCTTGTCCTTTTGATTTTGTGCATGTGAAGATTCAGGACCACCGCCGGCTGCAGCAAGAAAAGCCAGACCTCTTCCAACGATGCCATGCGAAGCGCATTGACCCAGAGGACGACAAGTTCAACATGAACCCTGGTTGCTTTCAGTACGCATATACTGTCCTTGGGCCCGGACCCGATGGGCGGATCAGGTGCAGGGTTGTGAATGACAACGGTCTGAAGTTTGCAGATTGCCCTTCAAATGGTCGTCTCGGCCACGGCGTGACCATGGCAAGAGCTTGCTATGTTGACAGCCCACAGAAGGGCCTTAAGGGGAAGGGGAAGGGAAAGTCTCCCGGAGTGCCTCCAGAGGAACCCCGCCGCCGCTGGACAGGAAAACGCCAGAGCCCAGAGGCTGCTCACGACACTTTAGTCGGGGCCTGAGCCATATTCACATCGCATCGGTTGTTGCATGCAATCTTAGATTTTCGTTCAGTGCCGCATTTTTGTTGCAGCCCTGTGCCCCTGTACCTTGTACAAACCGATTTTCTTGTCTGCCCAGTGCCGGGACATGTACAGATATGGTCTTGTGCAAGATGTATCTTCAGCTGGCAAAGACAGTGCGAAGCAGTCACAGTGAAGCTCAACTTCTGCTGCCAAGCTCGCTTGAATCCACCTGTACCTGCAGAGAGTAATCAGCCCTAACCGGAATCAGCAAAACTGGGCCCAAAGCATCGCAAGCCTAAACCCTAAGCCCTTGTAAGGGGGTTTTAGGAGACTTCAAGTTGAGGGCATCATCTTCATGTTCAGGGCTTTAGGGTCTTAGGCAGGAGCAATCAACTCAAAACTCGCACGTCGAATCCTGAATCCTAAGTCGCCTGCGCAGGTGGCCAGAGAGAGAATGCCTCCGAGAAAATCCAAATGCCTACTCAAGTCAGCTCAGACCACTTGGTCCACATAATACCGTGCTTTCTGTTACAGCAAGACTTCATCGCGTCGATATATATATATATACACATATATATATATATGCATACATATATATGTATATATATATGTTCATGTACACATTTGCTACTGCTTTAACTTATTGGGGAAAGGCAAAAACAATTGAGCCCCATCGAGATTTCTTCTGGCTTTATTATTCTTATAATATATTAAATGGTATGAAAATATCTGAAATTACATAAATAGGCTTTTTCTATTATATTCTAAAATTCGATATTGTTCTCGATGTTTTGATTAATCTATTCTGTGATAATTATTCACGAGTTTTTCTTTCTTCGAAAAAGATATATTTCGTATATTATATTATAGAACTGAATTTGTTGAATTTCTGTTATAGATTGCAGGCTACATTATTGCAAAAGGCTTTTGTATTGAGAAATTAAAAAATATATATGTATATATATACATNNTATACATAAAATATAATTCGTAAGAGTTGATATGATTATGAATATTTAGATTTGTGGGTTCCAAAAAATTTTATAATATATTCTGTAGATTGATTATGTCCGTAGCAATAGCATATAAGATTGTGAATGATTTCGATCTTAAAAATGGTTTTCTAATTTAGAGAAATCAGAGAATTTAGGATTCTTTCAATAGATTGAAAAGTCTATATAAAATTCAATATCGAGAAAGAAAAATATATAATTTTTGATTGAGAAAGATTTAAGGCACTAAAAGGAAAATCTATTAATGTAGATTTGATCTGTGAATTATTATATGAAAATAGAAATTATAATATATATATATATA
>CAJNJA010092408.1:204-19623 GCA_905231915.1 Symbiodinium necroappetens
CCCCCCCCCCCCAAACAAAAAAAAATCTCCTTCATGGCGTTCCTAAATTCGGAGTTCCGCTCGAAGCCAACT
The DNA here is from genome assembly GCA_905231915.1 of Symbiodinium necroappetens. Taxonomy (NCBI): domain Eukaryota; class Dinophyceae; order Suessiales; family Symbiodiniaceae; genus Symbiodinium; species Symbiodinium necroappetens. Next base: position 277 of record CAJNJA010092408.1, read on the forward strand.
AGTAGCTCATCCTCAGCGATGCGACGGCACTGAGCTCTTCCCGGGTTTGGAATCTCACGCTCAGGTCGGAAGGCAGAGGCAGAGGATCTACTTCGAAGGTTCGACGCGCGAAGCAACACCCCGGCATTACTAGCTGTCATCCTACCGGGTTCAGGCCTGTCGCGGGTGAATGAGTGAATGGGAGGGTCAAAGACCCTAAGCCCTGACCATGGTTTTGGTGTTGCTTACTGAGGTCACAAATGTCTCCTGGAAACAAGAGCAGGCATGAAGTCAAGATCAAGTTACAGGTTCAGATTCCTAAACTTCGATCATGTGGGTTTGGTCACACACTCTCAGATGCCTGCCCGCTTCCAAGAACTGGGAGCACGGCGACGTTCTTGCAAATTCGCTTCCGGACACACGACACATGACATGCTACCGCAGGCAATGAGCCCGAAGTCAAATTCTGCAATCAAGCTTCGAAGGACAAAGATCCGCTCTCCTCGGTTTGGGGAAAAACATGGCAAGGATTACGGGTTGTTAGCCTTATTGATCACTCCATCATGACCAGATGTGTGTGGTTCCGATGCTAGCCCTAACTTACCCTAGCTCTTCGGCCTGCTTGTTCTGGTTACCGTCCTTCTCTCCTTTCAAGCTCCAACAAGTCTTGTTCCTTTGCAGCATTCCCTGTGCATCACGCGTGTCTTACATTGACCGGGGCACCGCAATCGCCAAAGTCACAGCTGCCACAGCCCGAATCGATCCGGCCAGTGACGTGACCAATTGCATGATGGTCGCTGCTGCTAGTGGTGCGAAGTAACATACGCGCTGCAATGAGGAAAATAAAAACAATTCGGTTGGCTTGCTACAAGAGCAGGAGCTGTGACCATTGCAGCAACGACCTCTCCGTTGCAAACACTTTGTGTGCATAGATCGTCTCAGCATAGGTTCTCCCTGGCTGAACCGAGGAAGCAGAACTGGCAAAAGCCAAGACAAGGAACCACTTTGGCAAGACAAGCCGCATCGTCATCCAGGATTTTGCAAATCTCCAGCAGTCGATTCTTCTGTCGCTCCTTCTGCTTCTGCTCCTCGCTCCTCTGTCTTCTCCTTAGCAATGGCTACCCTGTCTAATCAGTCTATAGCCTGTGGAATTTTGCCTGCGGCACAACTGAGTCGCAGTCCGTTTCGCCTCCTGGGCTTCTTCTCGGGCCTGGGCGCCGCTGTCCACGATCGCCGCAACGATCAGGTTCCTGAGCAGGTTTTGGGTTTGTTGCACTGAGGCCCGGACAAGCCGGCAACGTCTGTGGCGATACTGGTCTAACAACTTACATCCAACTTGCCTCGTGTCACCAAGTACGACAAGTACGACTGGCTGTCATTGGCCACTTTGGGCGCAATCTCACGACCCCGCAGTTCAAACGAGAAGCAGCGGGTCAGTTAAATGCCCAAAGCGCAGGAAAAATCTTTCGACCAGCCCAAGGCTCAGCACTCCCAGGGTGACCGTTGCATACATGCCGGCCTCAGTGTTGCTGGTGACTTACGACCAAGCACCGCTCCGATGCATGGCTACCACCTGTGACATCTGGACTCCTGACTACTGATGGAAGGACAGCACAACCATTAACCACAGCCACCTTACCGTTTATTGTTACTGCTGATGCTACTACTGTTCAGGTTGTCCTCACAACTACCACTACTACTGCCACTACTGCTGCTGCTTCTGCTGCCAATACTTCTACTGCTACTGCTCCTGCTCCTGCTACCCCTACTCCTACTCTTACTCCTACTACTATTGCTACCGCCACTAATTTTTCATTCCAATCGCAGCCGGTCGCTCAGCTTGGCGTAGAGGTGGTGGCAGGTGTTTTGAACCGGTGCTTCATGAGCACAAATTCACGTGGGCAAGTTCTGCTACGAAGAGCTGAATAGCTGCAAACTTGCAACCTACTCAACTAGTCAAGATTACTCGGTGAGCTTGTGCATCCCTTGACATTTGGAGCGACGTCAAGCTGGCTGTCAAGCATGACACGGACACGCATATGTACAAGTGGCCCTGGAGGGGCACACTATCTGTCACTATCTCTAGAGGCCAGGGCGGCACACTGATGCAAAAACAGTATGCAGTGCAAGCTCAGTCTGGGAGCATGAACTGGAGTCGTTTCAGCTGTCTGACCGTCTCCTCAAGAAGGAGATTCTTGTTTTTGATGGTAAAACCGGCAACGGTGATACGATGCCCTTCCCAGGGGCAAGTCTCGTGCCTCATATGTGGGGGGGAACGTAAGCCCCGACATCGTGATGCTGTGTCTGTGGCCATCCTGCTGTCCATCCCGAGAGGGACAGCATCCGTCCGGTGTTTCCAGCCACAAACCACCTCCGCGGAAAGTGGAAAAGTGGAACATGGTAGCACGACATTGACGCTGCCAGGGTCATTGCACGACATTGACGCTGCCAGGGTCATTGTTGAAATCCGTGTGTATGCGCATGCAAGGGTTGCGCTGAAGCACAAAGCTGGAGAACGTCTCACGCAACGCTGCCGGCACGCAGTCAGCAACCAGGGGCAATCTGCTGAATCAGCACCGTATAAGTTGCAAACCAGGGGCCAGAGGAGTCTCCCTTTTGTACCCCCGTGAAGCATTCAATGAAGTCTCCCACAGTGTAGCTGTTGTTCACGGTACGTAGGTACGGGCACAGTAAGCTGCCCGCCAGTGCGAGGTTCCAGTTTCCCACTCTGGGCCACTCCGAACTTCAATCTGAGCTCCAGTTGTCTTCCGACCAGTTCTTCCAGTCGCCGCTGCGGCCCGGCTCTTTCCATGCAGCAGTCCTGACTGTAATCGAGGTACCGCTTCTGCGCTGATTTGTCTCCTTGTCCCGGACCTGAGCGCATGCATTCGGTGGCCACAATAGGAGTAAGGCAGCACAGTCGTTTCAATCTTCCATGTACGTGTACACGACTGCTCATGCTTGTGTGAGCAGAGCCAATGGATGAGTGCCGGGCAATCCTGGTCAGTCCACGGCATGTAGGTCCACATTGCGGTCCATACTGTGCACTTTATGCTGTGGACTTGAGCAGATGCATGCTGCAAGTGTTGCTCATCATATCGTGTTTGCGCCACCTGTAGTGAGCGTTGCACCAAGTCGCGGCTGCTTGTGGGCATGGGCTTGCGACGGGGTTTGCGTCCCTGTGGTTCTGTCTCTGGCACGACATGTGCGACTTGCCATGCGGATATGTCACTGCCTGCCCCGCTATTGTGCCTACCTGAGGTTTGGGAGTTTTTCTCCGTGTCGTGTAGAGGCACTTGTTTGAGCAGTGCACCCTGGTGTGGGGCTTGGGGGCTCCCACTGTCTGTGCTGTTTTTGGTGCGCTGCGAATCGCATCTGCATGTGAGCTCTGCCTGGTGTGCAGGGGATTGCTCTGCGCAAATCGCACGTCTGAGCTGCTCCCACCTGAATCAGCAATGTGAGCACTGTTAGCGTCCGCAACGTCCTGAGCATCATGTTTCCAAGCCAGAGTGCGCGGGATGTGCTGTTCCATGGCATAGGCCCTAGCACCTCTCATAAAAAAGAAAGTCCCGCTGTTGGGACACAATTGAGCCGGGGTGCTTACTACCGCCACTACCACTACAACTACAACTAGTGCTATTACTACTGCTCCTCCTCCTGCTGCCGCTGTTGACGCCAAGAGTACTGCTGCCCGGCCACAGGCTCACTGACAAACCTTTATATCAGCTCATTACCCATGCTGCTGGATTGCAAAGCCCCAAGGCCAAACATTTGCATTGCGGAGAGCTATCTATCTATCAAATTATCTATCTTTCTGTCTATCTGTCTATCTATCTATATGTCTATCTAGCTATCTCTCTATATTCTCTCTCTCTATACATATATATATATATGTGTGTGTGTGTATGTGCATATATATATATATGTATATGTATGTGCATATGTATACGTATATGTATATGTATATGTATGTGTATACATCGCTCTCGTTGTGTGTGTGTGTGCTTTATACAAATACATATATATATATATATATTATATATATACACAGATACATACATATCCAAAACGGGAGAAGGTCACCTGCGAAGCTACTATGACTGTTGCTGCGATCGCTTCTAATCCTGGCAGGATTTCTAACAAGGGACTAACAACTGGTTAACAGCAGCTGTGTCGAGTCCGATTAGATGTTTCAGCCTCTGCTACCACTTCAATGTTCTGACTCTGACTATGGGCTGTTAATGCTGGAAGAGGCAGCAACCGAAAGACTCCACTGCTGAGTCAAGTCTGCCAGGCCGCGAAAATGACCAGCAAAGGCGGATTTTTCTCGATGATCGCCTCAGGTCCGCACCATGCTTCAGGTGACTTTGTCAACATCTCGCGATCCTACCTCCAACATCTGGGAACATGGATGCGCGCGGAAAAGCAGGTCAGGGAAAGTGCTGACAAAGCAACTATGGCTGATGCACCCCAGCTGTCTCCAAACACGACTGTCTGGGTCAGAGTGATCACCTGGGCAAAGCAACAAGAGCTCCGGACACAGACCACGTAGACCCCCGTGCAGACGCTACGGACGCTGCGGAATAACAAGAGACCTTGAAAGCTGCTAAAATTGCCCGGGCGAGTGCTTGTGCCGTCAAGGCTCCGAATCACCGACTGACGACCAAGCTCTGCAGTTCCTGACCACACCTAGTTCGTCTTCACATGTATCGCCCAGAGATTGAACAATCTCGCGATAGGTTGGGTCAACGAAGTATACGGCGATGATTGCCCACATCAGGATCACCTCAGCTGGATTCTACTTGCTTTGAAAAAAACAAACTCTAGGCTCGAAGGGCCGGAGTCCGGAGTCTAAGGTATGCAAAAAAAGGGAGGTCCATTTATTGAGGTGCTTCCGGCCCTTTTGGGCCCCTGGGCAACGGGCAGCCAGGTTGCGATCCACATCAAGATGGAGCCCCAGAAGACCGCTGAGAAGGAGGAGATGAAGCCCTTCACCAGGAACTGCAACTCTGGGAACATGCCCACCACGCGAACAAATCCTTGCAGCACAGACATGGTGGTTGATACAGCAGGTGGCCAATAGATGGACTGTCTAAACTCCAGGCAAAGAGAATGTCGCTCGAGTCTTGTGCTCAATGATACGATCTGTTATGCATGTGCAACACAGATGGTTTTCATACGATGCGCTGACCATGGGCAGGAGAAGGTTGCAGGAGCCAAGTCTCTGAACACGCGCACCAGGCGAAAGATCCGCAAAAATCCGAGGTTCAACGGGAATCCTGCGCAGCAGACACCGCAAAAAACCGTCATTGTGCAAGTATTCATGGTTTTTTTTGCTTGGTTTAGGGTGTAGGGTTTAGGGTTTAGGATTAGGGTTTAGGTTCATCCCCCTCTCTAAACCCGAAACCCTAAACCCACCTTCCCACACTGCAGGCCCCGACTCGGGCTCAATGGCCTGAACCACCAAGTCGCCCCTCAAAAAGAATCACATCGGGACCCCTGACCCCTGATAATGTAGGCGCCTTATTACTTAGAATAGGGTTTTGCGGGGCTCCTTATTCTAAATCTAGAATAATACACACCCAAACCCTAGGTCTTGTCGGTCTTGGTTTAGTTTCTGGAATCACTCTTTTGCAACAGACCTGAGCAAAAAAAAACCATCAACACATGGGGCAAAAGTACGCATGCACAGTGCGCAGAGCGAATTTGTACCCAATCACAAACATCGGAGCCCACTGCCATGCAGTCCAGCCCATATCTTAGGACTGGCCCTCCGTATTGCAAACGTGGTCAGGTCACATAGGGTTTGAGTCTTATTGTTTGACTGGGTTGCTCTTTACGGATTAACGTTAGTTGGGTTTTTGGCTAGTTGGGTTTTATAGCATTGGCCGTTTACTGCATTACTTGTTCCGAAATTTTCATTTCAACAACTTCGCGAGGGATTGTGTAGCTGCTTCCGCCACTGTGACTCTGCACTATCAGCTTTTCTTGATGCGACAAAAGCTCCCACATCAAGTAACGGCGACATCAGTCTAGCCGGCGACACTTCAAAGCACTACAAACATGTGTATGGTAAGGAAGGCTTTACAAATTGCCTACATGATTCTCTCGCTCATATCACGGAGTTCTTAGAAAATGTGTACAACAGCAGTCAGGCGACGTCTTCTGAACAACAAAGAACTCGCCCTCATCACTGCTGCGATGCTGCACAGGTTTTGGATATTACCCAGCATTTGAGGGCCATTCTGTCCAAAGCTGACGCTTCGAGAGTTCCTGGCTTGGGTGGGCTTGAAATTGCTCATCTGAAACAGATTCCTTATTCTGCGGTACTTTTTCTTGCACACATCTTTCACAAAGCAATACAGCAGCATCGTGTGCCATTGGCATGGCTTAACTGCGAAATGACATGCATCCCCAAGAAGCAAGGCAAAACATCTGTGAAAGACCTGCGACCTTGACAATCACGCCTGTATGCTACAGGATCTTTTGTAAGACTATTCGTTCGATGCATCACGAAGTACAGCAAAATATTTCTGAGCACTCAGACAGTGGCGTTTGTGGGCGATCTGCCTTTCATGCATGGCTTCCAGCTGCGCTAATGTGTGAATCAACTTGGCGGCTGGACCCCTCGTTTAGAAATCCGATTCAGAGGATTTCCATCGATACCGAAAATTGTTCGATAACGTCCCCTCTGACAAAGCGTGTGAAAGTTTACTTCGCAGGGGTGTTCCTGCATCAGTGGTTGCAAATGGTTCGGGTTTCTAAGACGGGATTTAGGTCTTCTTTGGGAATTCCGCAGGGGGATCCTCTCAGTATGTTGGCTGCAGCCACGATGCTGGGAGAGTGGACCAATGAGATCCCCCATGATAACATTTTCGCTAAAGTCTTTGTGGATGATCGTCTCATGCTGAGCAGCAATTCCCAGCAGTGACAACAAGCCTTTCTCACCACACAACTTTGGGATGGTTCCTTTAATTTTAAGACTGAAGCCAAAACAGTTGCTTTTGGAAAGAATGCTGAAGCTGAAAACCTATGGTGGTTAGATGGATTTGAAGTCAAGAGGCAACAACAAATTGTGCACCTTGGGGTTCCACTCCCTCTTAAGAACACATCTGCTTCCAATTTGTTCAGCCTATCTTGCATGACTGCTATGTCGTTTTGAACAAAATGGTTACATCTCACATTACACATGACAACGCCGTCACAATTGTCGCGCGAAAGATCACACCTGCCATTTGCTATCCATCCTCTGCTGTCCGACCTACTAAAGCACGAATTGAAAACTTAAGATCAAAAGTTTTTGAAGCTACAGCTTTCCACAAGTGTCAAACACAAATGGCACACATGGTCTTCTACGAGCAAACACATTTGTTTGACCCGGAAAGTGCAATGGTTTATCACAATCTGAGATTTTGGAGGCAAGTGTTTTTTCAAGCGCCTTTGCTTGCCCAGCAACTTAAAGATATGCTTGAGCAGTCGGTTAAAGCTAGTCATGATCTGTATGGGCCTATGACGATATTTCAAAGGGATCTGGATTGGCTGTGTTGTCGCTTCTCACCTGAGGCTGACGCCATCAGCAACAACGTCAATGATTGCATTCTCTTCACCGAGCCTGACCAAAAGAAATTTGAGCAGTTTATTCGTGAACAAATTCGCAAGCGATTTTTTCAACAACTGGAGCAAAAACATGCTAGATTGGCAGGTGTTGCTGATGCTGACATTCAAGCAACGACAAAATTGCTACGCAGCTTAGAACCGTCATCGCCTTATGGGAATCCCATTATTCGCATGCTGTCCGATGCACATGCCACTCCTTGTAGGCTTTTTCAGATTAGAATTAAAGCCACGCCGCATTGTCAATACTGTCTTCATGAAAAAGGATGTATTCAGCATATTATGTGGGATTGCCCAAGGTTTGCTGAGCGCAGACGTTCTTGGCCTCAGGAGCTCACTGATCGTCATCAATGGCCTGAGTGCTCCAAATCGGCTCTTATCTGTTCGCACCTGCTTCCTGAATCCACGCGTAGTCAGTGGCATCAATTCCAATTGTTGGTCGCGCAACTTTTGTTTCAGTGGATGGAGATAAGCAGAAACCCCGAAAACTATCAGCAATTCGTCCCGGAAGAAACTGCGCAATATCTGATGGGCAGTGACGTTTTGCCACAGCAAAACAGGCAGAATGATGACTTGCGCTCTGCGCATGCTCTTCCTTTGCAATGGAACCCCCCTGGCACACGTACCGCTTGGAACAAGTGGGGAAGTTCCGTGAAAGATTTCGCGCTGATTTTCTCCTTTTGGACAAAATGGACCAATCAAAGCTGTATAAATGCTGTCAGAATTCGCACTTGGACTCAAGCTTTAGCCCTTTTTGTGCAGTATGGCGGAATTGATGCTGATTTCTTGGGCCAATGTCAATTTATAGCTATGGCTGCCTATAAATTAAGTATTCTAGCTGCGTTTCTGTTTCAAACAATGAATTGCAAAGCATGACTTTCCCTAATGATGCACAGACAAAATGGCTTGAAGCTTTTCCTAACGAGACAGCTTTTCCGGACTGCTTGTTCTTCATCCCGAAATGGGATCTTTTAGATGCTTCGAATAACATTCAACGAATTCGAGTTGAAGCTCGAATGACATCCAATGTCAATTCGCAGGTCCTTCGTGTTACAACTGCTGCATTTTGTGAAGCAGTGGGAATGAAAGCAAAAATTCTCATGAGCATTCCTTTGTCGGAAAAATGGCCGATTCCTAGATTCAGTAGAAAAGGTTGATCTATCCCTTGGATCCAACAAGTTCGTATGATCAAAGATGATATTAAGAACAATCGTGTCACTGAACAAATTCAATGTGTCACACAGATTCCCCTTGAAAGATGGACTGCTATGTCCTCTGATGAGATCAGAAGTGCACTGCCCACCAAACCTGGTCCCATCAAAAGATTCAGGGCAGCGAAAAATCGTATTACCAGATTTAAAGAGGTCTTTGAAAGATTCAAGCAAAATATGATTCTTGAAAACGATTTTCACACGCATCTTGTTGAGCCCATCTGGGCGCCTACTGAAACTTGCGCCTGCTGCAAGAAAATCTTGAACTTCTCTGCTGAACCACGAAACATCACTCCCAGATGCCCTGGCACATCTCATTTTCCTGTACAGATGCTCGACAACTGGTCATTAAAATATGACTCCATGTTGCGAGACATTGATGGCATATTGTCCAAACTCTCTTAGTCACGTAGCTGACGAGCAGCTATACATTCTCTGGATGCACAAGTCATCTGAAGCTCTGCTCGCCACAGACGTATGTCCGATTCAACCCCCAAGCCCTATTCTAATTATTACGACCCCTAAATTGGTCTGTGCCGGTCCAAGAGCAAGATCTATGACGAGAAGTAGCACATCAGCTGCGACCTTGGGGGCTACAACAGAGTTTAGGATTTCGACTCACACACTGGCACAAAGCTGGCATGGCGTTCGACGGTCGGAGCTTGCTACTGTGACATCCAGGGTGGGGCATAGATGCTATGGAGCCAGTTTAGGATTTAGGGTCTTAGAACTTCGTGAGGAAGGCACGCAGAGGGTGGGCCTGGAAGTTCTTTTAGCTACAAGTATCTGAGAGGAGCGAGAACTCTACGTCTGAATCTTTGCAGGGATGGAATTGAGCAGTCATTGAGGAGAGCTTGGGTTTCCTGATGATTTAGGGTGTTAGTTATTGTAACTTCAGGAAGGACAAACTTTGGTCATCTGATATCAGCTGAGGCCCTGGCAATAAGGAAATCGAAGAGCATGGCTGTTGTGAACACCTCCGTCCGAAAAACATAGACGCGACAGGCCATCTCCAGCGCATAGACACCTCGTTTCTGGACAGCGGGCACTTCTTGATCCATGCATTGCGGCGCATCCATAGCCACTGATGTACAAGTATACGGACAGCAACACCACATAAGCCCATGCGACCAGCCCGACGAGATGGGAGGAGTCTCATCAGACTAGGCGCCGTTTGGGGTTCCACGTCATTCCTAACCCAAGTCACGGTGAGATTTTCGGCAGCCTGTCACCTCTCTCGACCCGATCACCCTTGGCACACCGGATCGACGAGCCGATCTAACCAGCAGAAGCCCCCTCGCATCCTGGACTTGCAGCAGCTCAAAGGCATCTGACAGCTTCTGTTGGATCCCTGGAGAAACCTCCTTTCCTTGGAATTGCTGCACAAGTTGCAGGTGTAGACGCCGGTAATGAGGTTGGTTATCTGCTGCAATGTTTCTTCCTCCGAAGTCCTTGGCTTGCAGATTTCCACCCACGGCTGGGCCTCAACAGAAAAACCACTGGTTTTGCGCAGCCAAGTTTCAGATTCTTCTTTGCTGTCAGGTCAGCATCCTTAGTTTCCGATGGGGGAATGAACTTGACTGAGTCGCAAAGAAAGCCTGACTACTAGGTCTTCAAGCTCGTGCAGGGAAGTATCGCAGAGAGAACTGCTTACAGAACAAAAGCCCCAATCACAGCATCAGAATGTTGCATACCAACACACCTCTCTCAATGCAGTTGCACAGATAGGATCTGCCGAACGGGCACGGGGACGTTCGGATGCTAGGATTCGAAGTTAGGGCAGAGCGTCAGAGTCCAAACAAGCACACAACTTGATGGACCATATCCTGACTACCCAGGACGAAGGACTGCAATATCTAAACATTCGATAACAGCTTGCCGCCCAGAAGCATAAATCAAAATCACCACACCTCAGTTGATACTGCCATGGTTTTCCCAAATCTCAGCAAATCCGGCCTCTGCAAAGCATTTCGCGATTCGCCCCTGATTTCGCTTCGTTTCGATGGCGTCTCGACCTGGTAGCTGCTTGCGATAGATCCGAGCGGCTGGAGAGAATCATAGAAGCAAGTACCCAATCTGTCTTCTCGTTCGTGATTATTCCTCAGACGGCGCGCTGCAGCAGTATCTCAGCACTGACATTGACGAAACATACCCTTCACCCCATGCAAGCATAGCCGAGCCGCCCCAAATCTTCTGACGTACCGTTGTCCATTTGGCAAAGCCGTGTGGGTGAAAATTCCCTTCGCCTCCATCGTCGGAGTCGTCGTCCGCTGCACCTCCACTACGATGTTTACTATGCTTGAATCGTAATATGGCATGACATGTTTTCAACTTTCGTGTTCTGAATGTGTATCTCTATTGTTGTCATGTTATAATGATTACAAGCCATTCCATTAGTAGCGGTCGTTGGAAAGAGGCGTCCTACATGCAACACCAGCCAAGAAGTGCAAACCAGGTTCACGGCGGAAGATCAGGAACAGACAGGCAAGCACGAATGATAGCGAATGATCAAAAGATCACTTGGAAGCCCAGCATTCTCGAGCGAACATATGACAATAACAACAAAACTCCCAAAGCCCCCAGAAGAGACTTTGCCAGGGCACCCAGCGCCGCCGCGCCAAACTTCCGGCGTGGCCGCGGTGCAGGTGCGGACTCCTTTTTTCCGGCCCTGGGAATGCAGAGGTTCAAGGCAGGTGTCATGCTCATCTATATGCTCACTCTTTGTGGCTTGTAAATTCCAAACTTGAGTACTTGAGTGGCTGTGATGTCCGAAGGTTGTCCACTTTGCATGTCCGTTTGCTCTGCTTGCAAACCGGGAAAATAGATGGGAAGTAGGGCGCTGGATTTGTTCGCATCCAAGTCCACCTAGAACTCCTTGGTCAGCTCCACCATGGACAGACCAATCAGCCACTACACGAAGCTCACACGGACAGGGCTCCTCCTACAAAGACCTCTGTTGGGAATTGTTGCGAGAGACTGGAGCCAGCAACCCGGGCATGTTGGCTTGCAGACGAGCATCCCGAACACCATGATGCTGCGTCTCCCGCAGCAGCAGCTACGGCTGGCGTTAGTTTGCAGGGCACGTGCCTAGAAAGGCTGTCAATGGCCTCTGACACGCTGCAACTCAACTCGGCAAGCTGTCGTTGCAACTTTGCCTGATGCGATATCTGCTATTATTGAACAAGCCCTGGCAGTGATGAGATCTTGGGCCAGCTGGGAGCAGCGCAAGGGCACGGACAACGGCGGGAAAAAGCTCCAAAAAGCCGCTAGCTCCAGCGGATCTTCAGGCTGCGCCACTCAACTACCCCAAAAGACCGCAAAAGCCATGCCTTGGGGAGCCTCTAAGCTTCGACGTCATGGAAAACCAACCTAAGGCTACCACAGGCACCCCCTTGAGCTCGTAAGGCTCTGGTAGCCTCGGAGCTCGGCACCCCGGCAAAATTCTCAACATGAGCTGGTTATGCCCGAAACAACGACATTATGCTTAACAACCCCTCAGGCGTATTCTTGAACATGAGAGTAAGAAGAAGAAGAAGAAGAGGAAGAGGAAGAGGAAGAGGAAGAAAAAGCATCACGAGTAAGAACAACAACAAAACGACAACCAAGAATAAGATTAACAATAGAACCAAAGAGTATCACCAGTATACGAAGGAACGAATTACTAGCCCTTTGTCGATTTACTCTTGCTCTTCTTTTGGCTCAGGACCGCGGCGAGTCGCAGGGGCAACCCTGCTAACCCTTCACCCTGGACAGGTGCTAAGCTTTTTCCCTCGGGCTTTCGGGTTTTAGGGTTTAGTGCTTTAGAGTGTTAGGGTTTAGGGCTTTAGGGTTTTAGGGTTTAGGGTTCTAGGTTTTAGGATTCAGGGAACGAACTGGAACCCAACACCCCAAAGCACTTGAGCTCCGTCTAGTTGACCAAGCACAACCCCAAAGCAGAGAAAACATGTCTTGACTGTGTAGGCATATGTCCAGGAAGTCAGATACACAGACACAGATAGATAGATACACATATAGACTCTAGAGATCTAGAGTCACAAAAACACATATCCATAGACATACAAAAACGCATACCCATACCCATACACATACATAATTACGTACATACATACCTCACTGCTTATGCGTGTGTATGCGTGCAGTTGTGCATGCATGTATGCATGCATGTATGCATGCATGCATGTACGTACTCATGTATGCATGTGGGGTGTAGTACCCCTTTCGGTTTTCGTCTCATGGTCCGAGCATTACCGGAAACCCAAACCACACCACCAAAACCTCTGACCCCCCAATTCACTGAACGTCTGAACCTGAAGTTTAACCTGAAATCCCACAACCCTGCACCCCCAAGCGTGAATCCGCAACCCCCCCCCACAACATCCCAAAACTGGAAATCCGAAACCTTCGACAGGCCTTTGGCTTTCTCGTAGTGTTCCTGGGAGCTTTCCGACTCCTAACCGGGGCGACGATACCGATGGCACTTGAGGTGTAGAGCATGCAGCTGAAGATCACTTTGCCTCGTGGCGGGCTCGAGGTCCTTATTGAGGCCGTTTTGGGTCCCATAGGTGCTTAGGTTTCCGGCTCCTTCTCATTTCTTGCAGATGAATAACATTGTTCAAGGGCAGCTGGGCCTCGAGATTCTTCCCAGAAAGCACAACTCAGAGAGCCCAATACCCCTTAACTAAGGAATATACCTTAAATTATAGGGGCCTTAATATTATGATTTAAGATATATTCCTTAATTAAGGGGTATTGGGCTCTCTGGGAATACCCCTCAATGAAGAACGGCTTAGGGTTTACACTCTCACAACTGGGACATGCCAGGCGAGGTTCAAAGGTGCGGGTCGCTGTGACACCAACTGCAGCATCTGACCAAAGCAGTACTCAACCCACACAACAATCAAGTTAACCAGCAACCGAAAGAAATACCCAGTCAGACACTGTGCAAAGGAGGGCAGTTCGTGTATGACCTTATCACCCTGTTGACTGAAAAGGCTTCGGCCCTGTCAAAGAGCTTTCAGGCTGCCCCTGGGGCTCCGAGGTTTGAACCGAAACCCGAGCCCTTGGTGAGCCCTACAGCCCTGAACCTTGCTAGTGGAAGAGCCTTTTGGTCGAGGACAGGACTTTTCTGCCTGGCCTTGGATGAACTTCTTTGCCTCAGGCATCTGTTTTGCTTTTGCATCAGAACTTGTGCAATCGCCTCTGGGCCTAAACCCGCAAACACCTAAACCCATCGTACCCCAGACCCCCATATTACACCCCTGGGTCCATGCATGTGCCCGGAATCCGGGGGGCCCTGAAGCTTATGCCCTCTCCTGCCGCAGCTTCGCAATCTCGAAATGGGAGCTCTGCGCCTGCTTCTTGGAGGTTTTCGGAGGAGGGTAGGGGGGAGAAGTTCAGCAAGGTTTACGCAGGAGTGTGGGGGGTTAGGCTAGGGGGACTGGATAAGTAGTTGACAAGGAGTGCGCGAAGAAGCATAGCCCACGTAGAGAGAGTAGACAACCCGATATGAACCTGAACATCCCCACTCCCTGTGCAGCGCTACGAGACTGTGACAGTGATGTTCAGACTCTCGCATCCATGCTGTGGCACTCCCACCAAGTCCTAAACCAAGCAGGCCCAAGTGAACAGAAGGAGGCTGCGGTGCAGTGCAACTACTACTGCTATTCTTCTGGCTGTTACTATCAGCAGCATCACGATCATCATCAGCATCATCATGTTTAATTACTCCCATTCGCGTGCGTTTACTCTGGCGTGCGCGGTTTCAGCCTCCACAGTGTACAAGTTCAGCAGCAACTTTGTCCTGAGCTTTGCGAGCTTTTACCACAGACCCAGGGGCTTCTAGTATCAGCATCCACATGTTGCGCCTTTTCAGGGGAGGGAAGGTTGCAGACTTCTTCAGCCGATCTAGACATCAGGAAACTGCACACATACCTGCAGACAAAAACAAAGCATGAAACACTCACGCATGCATATAGAGGTATGTAGCGTATACATGAATACGGTCTGCGCGAGCTACGTGTATATACGTAGAGAGAGAGAGAGAGATATGCAATCATACCTACATCTACAAGAAACCTAGAAGCGAACAAGCAAATAGACATGCAGCTCGGCACGTTCTATCATCGTCTTCTACAAACCACCCAACAACTGAGATGAAGAAAGGCAAGAAGCGGAGTAAGAGGAACGACAACCCGGGCAACAGCAACCGTCAAGATGACCATGTTCGTCAAAGTTGATGCCGGCGCTGCAGGGCTGAACAGATTGTTGATTCCTCAACTTTGGGATGCAAAGCAATGCAAGGTCGAGAAGCTTTCTCCTTCGGACCACCTTTTCTTGGTGCTTTCAGCGCAGTGTCTCCATCAGTCTCCATCCGCTCAACCAGGACAAGATGTAGCCCAAGGCGTCAGTCTGAAATCTTCGGAATTCAAGCCCAGGGAGTCTCAAAACTAATTGCTCAACCAGCCAGCCCAAGTCCTCGGCACCAAACGCCAGCACCCGAAGAGCCCTAAACCCAAAACGGACCCTCCCACCCCCCTATTAAACCCCCCTAAACCCCTGCAACCCCTGCCTTCAAAACCCTGGAGCCACACCTCGAGGCTCGCACTTCTCAGCCCTGCTGAGCGGAAAGTCCCAGGAGCCATTCACAGGCGGCATCCGGACCTGCTAGCAAGGTTCTGTCCCTGTAGGGCAGGATTTAAGGTTTAGAGGTGTTGGTAAAACATAGCTAGTGCTCTAAATTAGGCTCCCTTTTGTTTGGGTCCAAACTAGTACAGCACTTGACATGACATGTTACACGCTACAGGTTATTATCTCACACATATGAGATATTCTAAGTTATACTGCGCTGGACTCACACTTGGACACCCCAGGACGAGCCTTAGGTAGGTTCGACAATGCTCTGACGACCAACAACATCGTCATGTGACCTTGTACCAGATTTGTAGAAGTTAAGGCAAGCGCAGCGCGATTATCATCAGCACCGCCACCACAAATGCCACCACCACTGCCGCTCTCACTAGCACCAGGAGAAACGGCAACAGCGACGACTACTGCTAACACTACTACCGGCTGCCACCACTACCCCCATCGCCACCACTACCACTTCTATCTACAACCACTACCACTGCGACTACTACTGCTACTGCTGCTTCTCGACTACCGCAACAACGACCAGAGCTGCCACCACCACTGCTGACTCACTCACTGCTGCGCCTGTTCCTCCTCTCTCCGTGCGGACTGTTTGCATCTCGGCTTTGAGAGCAACTCTGTTTAGAGCTGTGCCGGCTGCTGTGGCATAACATGGCACAACTAATTAGTCACAATTGTTCGCATATTCTGTCCAAAGATGCACGACTCCCAAACTGTCTGCATCGCCCGATGATGCCTCGTCCTTTGCATGGGCGGCCACCGCTAGTCAACCAGCTACACCCATTGGAGCCACGCGAGATTTGGTGTGACACCACTGGGAACTTCTTCAGTTAAAGAGCTCCGGTTGCAGAAGCCCAAGCCCCAAGCAGCATCGCATCACAAGCAGTCAACGTCGCTACGGGGCTCTGTTGCGGCCATCGCCGTCGTCACCCGCGTCAACGCGATGCCCCTAACATCAGTTGCGGATATGTCTTTCGTTATCCTTACTACTTGTAGTAAATGATTTAGCACCTGTGTTTGCGGCTATATGTCGTCACGGTGCTCCTGGTGCTTTCGGCGTATGTTTGTGGAGCTGAGCTGCCGATGTTGATGGTTGGTGCTGATGGTGTTAGTGATGACGACGATGGTGGTGATGGTGATGATGGTGACAGGAGGAGGGGAGGAGGACGAGGACGAGGAGGACGAGGGAACGACGAGGAAACGGGGGAGGGGGAGGAGACGCTGATGGTTGTGATGATGATGATGATGAGGAGGAGCAGAAGGAGGACGGCGATGACGGTGAGGATGAGGATGAGGATGATAACGATGGCCAGGATGATGAGGATGAAGAGGACGATGGGGATGATGATGGTGATGAAGATGGTGGTGATGGGGACGATAGTGACGATGATGATGGTGCTGCTAGTGGTGATGCTGATGATGGTGATGACGATGATGCTGCTGCAGGTGATGATTATCATGGTGATGCTGATGGTGGTGCTGATGACCATGATGATGACCATAGTGATGCTGAGGATAGTGATGGTGATGATGACCATCATCACAGTGATGCTGATGAAGGTGATGGTAATGGTGATGGTCATTGTGAGTGTCATGGTGATGGTCATGGTGATGGCGATGGCGATGGTTATGATGATGACCATAACCATGGTGATAATGCTGATTGTGATGGTGATGATGATGATGGTGATCATCCTCAACATCATGTAACGTTTATGGTGCAAGTTGCGCGAGTGCACTCAGTCATCTTTTGCTCAGCTTGGCTGTTGGAGGCAGACCTCAGCAGCAACCGCAGTCGGTGAGAAGCTTAACATCAATCACCCAGATCGAGGTGGACTTCGCTTCGCGTAAAGCCGCAGCTGGTGGCGTACTTCCGTGTAGGTTCGCATGGGATCGTCATCAGCCAGCCATAGCACCCTCAACCGCCAGAGCACGGGCTCTTTGGGAAAGTCCTGCACTCTGAAAAGCAGCAGGCCCTTCCACTTGCACTGAGCACCGTGCTGCTTTACCATGGACGAGCGACGACTGAGCGACCAACAACACAAGAGTGCCTGCCTTCATGGGACTAAGACAGTTCTCACAGACCTCAGGCAAACCTACCTTTTAGCAAAAGTATTCAGTGTGACGAGCTGAAGCAGCGTATCCGACAGCTTCGCCCACAGGGCACAGCGAAATCTGCAAGTGTGTCCGAGAAGCCTGCGAAAGAATCAAGTTAAGGACGGGATCAGAACATGCATTGGCCGTCCTTCTCGGCAAGGAATTTGCTTTCTGAAGTCGCTCATGGTGACGTTAACGTATGCTTCGCGGTTCGCGGCAGTGACCCCTTGGGCAGCTTCCTGCCATCCACTGATCACTGGTTTTCTATCGCGGTTCCACATATGTCCCCACCCGATTAGCTGACCAGGTCGCACTAGAACTCACCACAGTTGCACTTCTCAGATTTCTGCTCTTCAATGAACCGAAGCCACAGGGGTCCTCTTTGCAAGCAGCTATGCCCTCTTGCCATGACAGCATAAGCAACAAGCCTCGGGACTCGCACAAGTGCGCCGTAGATATGGTTGAACAAGGATACCTGCACGGATAGCTTGTAATGGTACTTCCGATAACCGCTACCACAAAGCCGTGAAAACAATAGCTGGTCCTACGCTGACAAGCGGACTCGTTGTTGGAAGCTCGTTGATGGCCGCCTCTTCTTCAGGACGTACAGAAGCAGGTCCGTAGCTTCTCCCGAAAGCCCTCGGAAAGACGAGGCAAAGGCTTGGCTGGACAACAGAACTCAGCTGTATGACGCCGAGATGGCGTGCCGCCCACGATTCTCATGCCCGGTAGCAATTCATTCATTGATCTTGGAAGTTGGTGGCAGATTCTGAATTGCTCGACGGCCTCAGTAGAGGAGCCAATGTGTGTTTTGCCTGAGAGCTCGGCTTTGGCACGCAGCTGCTGGAGGACCTGATGTAGGGAGGCAAAGCCCTCGCTGTCTCGGATGCCCCGTGATTCTGTAAGTTAGTGCGTCGCTTTGCATGTCATGGAGCTGCGATCGCCAGCCACTATGGTCCGTCACACAAGCACTAGAATGAAAGGCACAGCCCGAGCGGCCCGAACCCCACAGAGTTACTTCTTCTCAGTATGCTAGTGACTACTGATGGCATGAACGAGCCGACGAGGACGACGTCATCGACCACAGCAACAACAACAACCACAACCCCAGCCAAAACCACAGCCGCAGCCACAGAGAAAGCCACAGCAACTGCATGCTGCTGCTGCTGCTGCTGCTGCTGCTACTACCACTGCTACGGCTACTGCTGCGGCTACGGCTAGTTACTGCTCTGGGGTGCTGGCGTAGCAATGATAAGATGAGTTGTCTGAGCAGCTATTTTCATCTTTAGGCGTACCAAGCGTCCATGGATGTTGGGGATGACTAGGTGGCACTTTGGGAATCTTTCAAATTTCTCTTATGGTTCCTATAGACACTTAGAGGTCTCTATTCATAAATACTCTTCATGGCCCCAAAACTACAACCCAGATGACCTTAGACTTTTGTGTTCGACTGTGTTGGCTTCCTTTAAGAGGTTCCTTTTCGAGATCGAGAGGGGTTCTATAAACCCTAAACCCTAAACCCTAAACCGAATTTAGGGGGGCGCCCTAAACCCTAAACCCTCAACCGCGGAAGGATCTCAACAAAAATAAAACACTTGCCAGATAAAAGCTTCGTCTTCCCCCCTCTAAGGAGTCTAGGGCCTTTAAGCATTTAAAGGCGACAAAAGCCCTAAACCATGGCCCCTACGCCTTAAACCCCAAAACCCCCAACCTTGCACCCTTAACCTTCCTTCAATCCCAAACCCTGTAGACCTTAAGCCCCAAAGAACCCTAAACCCTAAACTCAAAGTCCTAAACC
>CAJNJA010092419.1:0-19623 GCA_905231915.1 Symbiodinium necroappetens
CAGACACAGACACACACACAGACACACACACAGACACAGACACACACACACACACACAGACAGAGACAGAGACAGAGACAGAGACACACAGACAGAGAGACAATCCTACCTGGACGATTCGATAGAGCGGACTTAGCCGTTTTGGGGGGTTTTCTGCTACTTCTGATCCCTCTCCGCCTCATCCTCTGCAGATCCGCCTGGGAGAGTGGTTGCCCAATGGCGCAGATGGCACCGGACCCTCGGCTGCCTCCCAGCCCTCCGCAAAAGGAAGTCTCAAAGTTGAGATAAGATATGGCTGAAAGGGACTTATACGGACGACGGAGGTAGGATTCTATTCTGCAATCTGGCCCAAGCAGGGCTGAGTTTGAGGTCCTTTGGGTTTGCTGGCTCTAGGCTTTTCTTTTGTGCTCTGGTTCTGCGCCGAAGGAAGGGAAGCAGCAGAGCTGCTTCCGCTGATCATTTACTCGGACTTCGAGGCACGGAGGACATCGCGTTTTTGGCATAGAAGATGCCCCCCCCCCTCGATCTCTTCGCACCGTGAATTTAGGGTAGTCGGGGCTCGGGTTTCCTCGGCTCTTCCCCTTTAGAAGTCCCTTCTCTTGGGTCCCCTTGGGGCCCTTGGCCCCCTGCTTCCTTCGAGTCGCGGTTGCGGAGAGGTGGATGATTTGATGGCGATTGCTCAGCTCTGGGAGTGGAAGCTGGAGCGGCTAAAGCTCAAAGGATCCAGGGCAAGGCTCGGAAAGGGCTCTCTCTGGGAGCTCTCTAGGGGTGTGTAGAAGCGTATATATTCCTTAATCGCGATTTTTGAAGATCCTTGCTGTGTCTGCTGTTTCTGTGTCTGCGAAGAGCATTCATCTGCTTCAAGCCCTAATTAGAGCTTCGCAAGGCAATGATGTAGGAAGTAGGGCCGAAGATGAACTCCATGAGAAACCATAAGAGCTGCTCAAGGCCGGTGATCATCTTCGGCGCCGACTTCGCGCACAAAGACGGCTGCACCGTCTTCGAGAAAAAGCTCCTTTGTGTTGGAGGGCTCGGAATTTAGGCTTGTCGGCGTGAAACTGCACCGACCGAATTTTTCTCAGAAGCAGCCCGAAAGCCACCAGAAGCCTGTAAGCCCGAACTGTCCTTCTCTAGCTGCCTTGAACCTGAGCCCTTGATTTCCCTGAAATGCAATGGCTGAGGTTGTTGATGGCTCGGCTCATGTTGGGCCTGGAGCCTGGCAGAGACTTCCAGATTCTATGCTCCCAGAATTCGACCTACTACGACAAGACGGCCCCTCAGAGACAAGAAGATAGCTGAAGATAGCTATGAGTTTATGGGGCTTTAATCTAAACTTTAGGCTTTGAAGGGTTCAGGGATTTTGCTGCTTGTCTTCGTAGCCATCTTCGGGCTTGCAAGAAAAAGAGCCTCAAGCGAAGCGAGCGGAATCCAACCATTTGTCCGAAAGCCCTCGACAAGGACTCGAAGCCCCGAACTCCGGATATCTCGTAAACCTTCAACTTCAACTTCATATGCCCTGTACACTATCCCCTAAACCCTGCCCGATACTCCCCATGTACCCTATGTACCCAAAATAAACCCCTATAATTACCCTTTGCGTTTGCGAGCGCTGAGGTTCATCCGCTCGCCGAAGCGCTTTGGGATCGCCGAGAAGCTTCCTTGGCAGTGCCCGCCGAGGACGACAAAGACTCTAAAATGGGACTCTAGGGGGTGTCTCGATCCAGAAGATAGCGACCTACGGACCTCCGCTGAGAATCCGTGCAGCCCCCGTATCTTCTACGGCTCTTAAAGCCTCCTCAGCTTTTTAAATCACAGAGTTCCTTCTGAGGAGATCAGTCGCCTCTCACACAGAGGCGACGCAAAGCCGAAGGGAGAGGAGCCAGAGGAAGCAGAGCTAGATCTTTACATCATCGCACCTGGACGCGGTCACTTAGGTGATCTGCGCTTTGGCGACTCCTGGGGGGCGATATTTCGGGTTTGCTTCGGCTTGTCTGTGCCACAAACAACCCCGGTAATCCTTTAGACCCAAAGCTCCACGTAGCAGCTCGTGGCATACTGCAGAACCCTTTCCGGGGGGCTGACTGTTGCAAGACTGCCAGAAGCCCCAGAAGCTTCTCTTTTTTCTCCCTTGGACCAAGGTTCTCCGTAGTTGAGACTCGCTACCCAGATGCCTTCGAAAGACTCTGCAAACGAGCCCACGTGGTGATGTATACTGGCTCTTTCAATACCACCGGCATGGAACCCAGGGACCTGCACTACGTCTGCCAGATCGCGCAGTCCAGGCCCCTCATTGACATCTCGAAGTTTGTCTTCTTCGGCAAGGCTGAAGCTGATCCGGTTACGGCCAGTGCAGACAGCTTCGCCTCACCGACGCTGGCAGAGAGGCTATCAGAGGCTGAACCGCTCCTGGCAGCAGCGATCTTCGTGTTTGCAGAGGACCCAGACCAAAAAACGCCCTAGAGGCCCTAGACCCCAAGACTGCCCCCAAAGATGTCTTTGTGAGCACTTTTTTGTGGGTTTGTTTGCTACCAGGAGTTCCAAGGCAACCTCATCCGTCCCGACAAGTGGTCTCTCTTCCGGGGCAACACCTTGACAGAGGAGGAGCAGAGTCGATTCAGGGAGATTGTTCCCCTGGCCAACGACCCGCGCGGACTTCAGAAATATGCAGAAAGCCTCATGAGAGACGAGGGGATCTTTGAGAAGGTTGCAAGCTACAAGCAGAGCACGGTCAAAGCCTTTGCGCTTGGCACCTGTGATGCTCCACTCTGCGACGAGGTCTGTTTCCTTTTCGAGAATCTCAACTTGAATCATCCCTTTTCAATATGACCAATGTACGGTCCTGCAATGTCCTGAACGCTTCTAGTCACCATACACGTAAAGCAGAAAGATCCTGCAGCTCATGTAAGGTGGTGCCTGGCAAACAGCCCGGAGGCTCTGGTGGAAGCAGCTGGCGAAGGGGGAGAGTGGTGGATTGATCCTGACAATGGCTTCTCAGGTGCCGAGTCTAGACAAGTAAAGCGCGGGCTTTAGCAAACCCCTTCTAGCGAGTCCCGTAAAGCAGGACCCAAAAGTGTCTCGGATGGGTGGCTCGTTGCCTGAAGGTGTTGTGACCAAAGATCGCCCAGCACCAGAAAAAGCGCGATGCTTGGATGCACGAGCACTGCAGCCATCGATGAAGGATCCAAAGGATCAGGCACGGCGACTCCTGCGTTTTGTTTGCAGCCTCTTGCTTGCTTACCATGCGCAGGGCAATCCGGAATTCTGCAAAGCAGGTCATTCTGCAGGCAATGCGGAACGTCTTGGAGGAGTATGTGCTGAGACACTTGGCCAGCTGTCGCAGGAAAGAGTCCTAGTACCGCGCATGTCCGCTTGTACCATATATGCTCCTTGCGCGCGGCTACCACCGCCGACTGCCGCCGCGCACGCGCGTCTCACCCCAGCCGCTCAGCCACAAAGCCGCCCCTGGCCAGGGAGGCCAGGAGTGAGGAGGAGCCTTCTGCCCGCTCCCAGCTGCCCAGAGCCGAGCTTTGTGTGCCTTTGTGCGAAAAAGCATCGGGGCGGTTCTCCTATACCTTTCCGAAGAAGAAGGTTTTTGATCTTGCCACCAAGAAAGGGAATTTAAGCTTCTACAATCAATCATCTCTCAACTGAATCACTGCTTTTGCTTTGGGTTGGTTATTCCTCGTATCATCACCATCCTCGTCGTCATGGTTTTCGGCATCGGGACGAAGCGGCCTCGCGCTGCATTTGGAATGGTCGATGCCGGAGGCACTGCTCTATAGGGGCTTAGTAGCCCTAGTCTTCCTCGATTGCCTCAAATTTCTGTGATCTGAGGTTGAAGGGTTGAGCCGCATAAGAATACCATGCAGTGAGGACGAGTGTGGTCGATGCAGGCAGCAGTTGAACCGCAGTGCCCCTGAAGCTCCAAGCTGCCGACTGTCGTAGCGAGCACGGAACTGCTTGAGCTTTTGGTGCTTCAGAGCCTCGCGGGTGATTGCCCTTTTCCACTTCCGCATCTCGCAGCCAATTCGAGCCGTGGCACATGAACGCACTTTGTGACTAATGACTCAGCTGACGCACCCTCCTCTTACTCGGCATCCTGCTGCACCGCACTGGCACACGACTTGAAAAGAGAGCTACCGCGAGAGAAATCCAAAGCACAAGCAAGTGACATCGGGCGACCTCTTTGCTCTTTTGTATCCTGTGCTTTTGGATTCGGTGAAGAAGCCAGCAATGGACGGTGACAGCATGGACGTGGCCAACCCGAGCCAGGTTGAAGACCGAGTTGAGGCAGGGGAAAAGGGTGCCTTCTGAGAAGTCCCGGGCTGCCTTACGCAACACAGGTCAGTTTTGAAGTCGACCCCTGGTCGGCCCAGGGAATGTCGGAGGCCGACCAGGCCCCCGTTTCGGAGCGTGCAGTGAGACGGTCGTAGCGGGCTCGCGGCGGGCTCGCGGCAAAGGTTGAAGTGGCCGAGAACAATGGTGAGGCAGGGCTCTCAGCGGGCTCGGGGCGGGGGGCCGGCTCGGTCGCCCAATGATATGCCGACGAAAAACAGGCACTTCGCTTGGCGGCTCCGGAGAGTACGGAGGCGCTTGAAGCAGAGGCTGCAGAGGCTCGAGATCTCTGCAAGCGAAAGGGCCGAGACCTCCGAGGGCCCCATCCGAGCCCACATCCTGTTTCTGCAGGCTGCGCAGCAGAGGGAGCGCCTGTACCCGTGTCCGGTTTACTGCGAAAGCCTTGAGCCTGCATTTCCAAGAGACAACTTTCCTCACGTGCCAGGTGGGCGCAGTTTTCAAAGGATGATTTGATGATACTGAAGGATCTGCCGCAATCACATGTTGCCGCCTCAGATGAAGATGCAGCTTGAGCAGGGCTTGTCCATGCTAGTCTCGTGAGATTCAGCGACACATCGCACCGTGACGCCCTGCTAAGACTACGATACCGTCTATCGGTCTATCGTCAACACAATCAGTCGAGACAGAGCCGCGAAGCTCTGTCTCTACACCACCAGTACTGAACATGAAGCGGAGAAATTCAAGAAGTACTTTCGTACTTTCGGAAGGCGCCGATCGCCAATGTGGGATGTTGTGCCGTGTGCCTGGATAAGGTGAAGCCAATCAATTTCGACCAGTCGATCGATCAGGTTGTGCGTGGCCAGCCTGTGCGAATCATTGCCCACGAGTTCAGAATCGCAGGACAACGGACACATGCTGCGCACAAAAGGCGACAAGGACCTCGGCCTAGTAGCACGCTATGCAGAAACGGATCGTGCTGGCAAAGTTGGAGCCTCAGGAAAATGGCGAAGATGACCGCCCAGCCCGTCGACGCGACCGCGGGGACCGCGGTGGAGACCGCGGGGACCGCGATCGAGGTGGGGAACTGTTGGGGCAGGGCGCTGTGAAGGCACGTTGTTGTCGCCATCCGTTCAGAATCCGAAGCTATACGAGCTGGTGACATCGTCAAAATCACGGGGCAGTCTCCTTTTGAAGCATTCGACTGCGCACCGACATCTGACAGGACGGAGGAACAACTTTGAGCATGAGTTCGAACATGAGGACACTTCCCGAGAAGCACAGATCGATGTCATCAGTGGTGTCAGTGTTGGCCTTTAAGTTTCTTTCAGCAGCCCGAAGTGGGCCCGGGAAACAATTTGCTACATCGGAATCAATTAACATGTTGAAGAAAGCAACTGCTTCAAGTGGTACAGCATGTAGAGTCTAGGCTATGAGGCTGCAATTGTTTGAATCACTCACTCACTCACTCAATCAATCAATCAATCACTCACTCACTCCAATCACTCACTCACCCACACAATCAGTCAGTCAGTCAGTTAATCCCTCAATCAATGGCTTTCCTTGGTGCTATACTACATGTACTGTTGTCGAGTCTGAACGAGATGCCCTCTCGCAGTAAAGTGTTTGGCGGAACTTGCTCAAGAGAGGGGGCACCGCATAAAACACGATCACGTACATCTATGACGCGATGCAGTCCTATCTGAAGTCGAAGCTGAAAGCGAGGGTTGTGCGGCATGATTTTGTGACAGACACTGCTTTCCGAGGGACTGCTGGTACTCTTGTGTTTTGACATATACAGCTGTTTGGAGTGGCTTCGGAGGTGTTCTGTCATAGACACATCTTTCATTTTTAGACACTTCATTGGGAGGGAGTGCATGTAGTTCGCCAGAAGCAGGTATTTCCCCACGGCGCGATGTAGAGTCACGGCCATTTTGGGTGTGAAAAAGTGTGATATAGTCGGATCGAGCCGAGACTGAAATAGGAAACGTATATATAAATCAATAGATAGACATTTAGAGACCGGTTACATATTATGATGTGCACCAACACCTGAGCGATCTTCCTTTGGAGCATCCGCTCCGAAGTCTTTCGAGGACCAGAGCGAGAAATGGCGGAATCGCCACGAGCGGCACGGCCGCGAAAATCGCCACGAAGCCTGGCAAAGACAGCCCGGGGGCTCCAAAACCCCCGCCCATGCTTGGGCCCGTTTTCCTTAGGCTCTTTTTGGAAAAAAGCTGGGGGGGGGGGGGCGGGCCCGGGCCGAGGAAAGGGAACGTCATGATTGGCACGACCGGACCGACCGGGACTCCAGGCCTGCGGCCTTCTGCGCGGTTTCTCTCCGCTGCCGGCTCTGAGTCCTTTTCGGCAGGTGGAGCACTTGGGGCTATGGCGCGAACCACGGCACCCAGGTGCTCCCCGTGACGGAGAACGTGAAGTGTAGAGATATAGATAGAGTAGAGTTCTGAAGACGTTTCTCCTGGTGGAGGCCGATCCTTGGAACACGTACGTCTGGATGGCTTGTTTGTTCCGGGATTGGACCCTTAAGGGAGTGGAGTCCCTGCAGCCAGGACGAGCCAGAACCCCAATGGGACATGCCGGACACATCCGCGGTGAACGATGGCGGCAGTGCTGACCTCAGGATCTCCCCGAGAGCGGAGTGTCGGCTAAGCCCTCCGCCTGTTCAGTCGCCTGTTCATCAAGCATTCCGTAGCTTTCTGCGTCTCAAGAGGATGGTGGCGACGATTCCTGATGTTGGCAATTGGTCTTGCCTGGCTTTGTGGAGGGTGCTTGATGGTCATGGGCTGAAGACGAAGACGATGACGACATACGATGACTATGATAGATAGTAGGACTTTTGACATTCCTCCGGCAGAAAAGTCTAGCATGAATACAGTTGTTGCCTTGCTTCGGTCCAAGCTCAAACGTCGCACTGCGGCAGGTCCAGATTCGTAATTACACATATCATGCCGTAGGGCGCCCTAAACCTGCTCTGTGAGGTTTGCTGGACTGCACGCTGGGCGACATTCGAAAGGCAGTGCGGAAGACTTTCAGCAACTGTCGCTCTGCTGCGGCCACGGCCATGCATCATCTTGTCCTGAGTCACGTGGCGGCTCGTCCCTGATCCCAAGTTGCACACCGCTGCTCTGTGCTTCGCAGTACAATGCTCCGCCTGCGCCGACACCCACGAGTCCCAAGCTGGGATTATGCTGTGCTGAAAAGCAGGGTATAGCAGGGCCTAGACGCGGCTCAGAGCTCTCAGCTGGAAAGGTGAGCGCAACGGTATCCCTGAGCCGCCAGTGCAACACGTACCGCTGACCGTCAGCCACCCATCACATCGATGTCTGAGCGCCTGAGTTGGGAGCAACTTCTGAGGCCCCTGAACCCGAAGTCCAGGTTCGCGAGGGGGTGCCGAAGGACCTGCAGTTAATATGGAAATTGAGGGGGGGCTTTAAAGCGCTGGGAGACCCATCTTGCAGGAGGACAAGCATCAATCTCGAGGCCTCCAGTGTACTGGGAGCATTTTGGGTGGCCTTCGCTGGCTGTGCATGCAGCTGCGATCCATGACAGGATTCAGTAGGTGGTTTGCCAACGACAAGCCATCGCCCGAGGCGTGATATCGCCAAGAAGAGTTTGCGGAAAGAAGTCTCTGGTAATTGAGAAGACACCGCATGATGCAATCGACCGCAGCCTGTGCAGCCGCGGGTCTCTGCAGGTAAAGCAAGACGACGAGGAGTTTGAAGTGCGTCGAAGCGAAGTGCCGGTTGTCAGCGCTCCTGCGCCGCTGGCACCGCCCGTCGTTGTAGCGCCTGCGCCGGCGCCTCACATGACCTGCTGTTGCAACTGCCAGCTGCTTCCGTGTTTTGGGGGTGGGACCTGAAGACCATGACGTTGAACTCTGCTGTTCATGATTAATAAAGTGCCGCTGCTACGACTGCTCCTTCGCAGCCTGCGGTTGCAACTCGAAGCGACTTTTTGCGTCTGGTACGCGCGCGACTCTGACGACTGCTGCTGCTGCTGCTGCTGCTGCTGCTGCTGCTTCTGTGCTCTGCCTCCTTCTGACATGATTGTTCCTTGCGGATGCGACCCACGACACTGTCTCGGCAGAATCCCCGAGGCCTGCTCCAAAGTTAGCAGCGCCCTTGGCGCCCATCGCTGAAAGGCCCTTCTAAAACGTCAATACTGCGGGGCCCGGAACCGGGACCGCGCAGAAGTCGCCCCTCGACCGCAGGCCTACTGCACAGCCAATGACACCAGGCCAGGGCTGAGCTGAGTCCGTTTCCGAGCACCTTTTTTGCCCCGTCACATTCCAGGTGTCCTCACAGGCCACGCCCATGCCACCCAGCATGCCCACGGCAACGGCGGTCTCCACGGAAATCACGTGGGCAGCACGATGCGGAATCCGTTCCTGAACTCAGGGGGCGGCTCTGAAGTTGCTGTTTGGGGACGGGTGAGGGGGACAGCCGCTCAAATGCCGCTGAGGCCCTCAGCCCATGCCGGCCATGCCCAGGCCGCCGCGCTCTGTCTTGCCAAAAGCGACATTTCAAAGGGACCCTACAATAATTTAGAGAGCTACCCACGTGCAATACTATAGATCCCAAAAAAGAGCAGCTCTTCAAAGGCCGGCAAGGGCTCCTACTGGAACGACAGAGCCGGGGCCGCAGCGCCGGAGAGGGGCCGGAGAGCCGAAAGAATTCTGTCTCACGTGCATAGTCACATAGATGTTTATAATAATACTATTCTTTTTTGTATTGTTATCAGTAGTATTATTATAGTATTGAGTAGTCGTCGTACTATGGTCATTAGTAATGGTATGGATGATTATTATTATTGTTATTATTATTATTGTTAGTGTGTCTGCTCGCGCATTTGCGCCCATCTCAGGCGCAGTCGCAGTCTTCACAGAAGCACGGCACCAACAGCGCCGGCAGCCAGATCCTCTCCATGATCGGCGCCAGGCGACTGCTGCGCTGTGCTTTCCCTTCGCTTCACAGCCGGGCTCCGGCCCCCCCCCCCCAAGTCCCTGTTCCCATGGAACAGGCAGAAAGAGCCAGTATCCCATCATGCTGCAATCTCAGGTTCTGTGACTCGCAGAAAGACTTCGGGCTTCTTCAAGCTTTCTGTGGCTCGTGTCCTAAGGAACCTTCCGCGAATGTTCCGAACAAGGTAACAGCCGAATCTTCAGCCATACAGAAGTGCTTACACCGGCTTGCAGAATCTTTACATGTGCTCTGAGGTCGCCGATTTGTTCCAGATTGCCAAAGGGCAGGAATTGCTTGTGCCTCATTCTATTTGTCATGGTCTTCGTAGCCGTCGTAGCCTCCATGAGCATGGCGAAGGCCACCCATTCCAGCCATGTCTAGCCAGTGCCCGCCCAGCAGCTTTGCCGCAGTGGAATTCTTGTTTTTGGATTGTCAGCCAGCAAATTCATGCCCGTTTTACTCGCAGGTAGCACAGCCACTGGGCCAGGAGGGCTTCTCAGTCTATACAAATGCTTGCATCGAAAAGAGAGGTTTTTGTTTTGGGGCGCTTGCCAGGAATGCATTCCGCCGAGGAAGAGAAGGCCCGCGGCTGACATGCGCTGACATGCTCCGTCTCGTGTCTGGTTGCCGTCCCTTGCCACGTTGGCCCTGTAGCTCTCCGAAACAGGCGTGCGCCCCCATGGCCCTGAACTAAACCTCTTAAAGCGCCTTATAAGCGCGATAGACGGGGTGCCTCTACTTCTACTTCTACTCCGGCAATCCGCCAGGCGCGCAATCGCAAGGCTGCGCGAGACATCTACCAAGCGTCACACGCTCGGGCCTTGGCAGCCTGGCGCAGCGGCGGCCCCCAAGAGCAAAGTGTACGTAATTCTGGGAGTACCGTGGCTGATGGCGGCTCTTAAGGCTCCTGCGGGCCAGAGCCCGCCAGACAGGTTCGAGCCTGAGCCGCTTTCTTCCTTTGGCGGAAGCGCACGCGGTGAAGAGCGCGCGGGAGGCAAGCAAACTACCACGGACCTGGCACTGGCTTCTCGCCTTCTTGGGCTGCTCTTTCGTCAGTCGAATCGTTCAGAAATTTTGAAAAGTCTCGAGCGGGGTTGCTGACGATATAAAGCAGTTGCAGGCAGACAGCGGGCTCCGGAGTGGGGCGATCAGTAACTTTGGCCTTCTTTGCTGTGGTGAAGCGCCGTGTTGTGGCTTTATGTCATATGTCATGGCAGGTATGCACAGACACGAGCTCCAGCCCAACTCTTGGAGCAAGCAGGAAGGCTTTGCTCATGTTTTCTTTACCGTTTTTCACTGGCAAAAAGGCTGCGAACAACGCTCGCGGGGCGAAGGCTCCGGCTGGGTCGTCAGCTTGGCAGCTGACGGTTGACCGGCACCTGCGCATTCCCTGCCCTGCACTCGCTGATGCCGCGAAGATCTCAGGTATGCAAATCCTCCAGCTCATCCGACGTTGACTTCACATTTCCAGAGTGCTCGAGCACCCTACGGCACGTAAGAAGCCCGGAGAGAACCGTGACTAAAGGCCCTTTAATATAAAGAAAGCGCCTTCGTGTGTTGAAGAGCAGCACGAGAGTCCAAGGTACAGTGCCGCACAGGAGGCCCACATGGCAGGGGAGCGCTACGACACCGCCGGGTCTTCCCAGATTTCGAGAGGGCGCGGGGCAAGAGCCTACGCTCCATCCAGGGAGCGAATGTGGTGTTTACGAACCCTCTTCGCGCCCAGGTGGCCAATGCTACGCTCCCTGCCAAGCCACCTTCGCAGGCCGAAGTACGACTGACAGCAGAAACTGAGCTTGGATAGCTGGCATATAATGTATATGCGCGCCTGCGCGGCGGAGGCAGCGCCACTTACGGCAGCTTTCACTGGGGTACCAGGCCCAGGCCGGCAGTTTGGGCGCCATCTAAGGCTTTAGGGTTCAAAAGGGTTTCTAAACCTGGGTTTCGGGTTTCTAAACCCCCTATGCCCCTCTTATATAGCTCTCTCCCTTTTCTTTTGGCCAGGACCGGGGCTTCGACCGGAGGCCCTCGGAGCTCCGAGGGCCCCGGTCCCCGCGGCGACCGGGGCCCCGCCTTCCGCGATGCCCGCTTTCCCCAGCCCCCAGGCGCCGCCCAAGACACACCACGACCAAAAGAGACGC
The DNA here is from genome assembly GCA_905231915.1 of Symbiodinium necroappetens. Lineage (NCBI taxonomy): Eukaryota > Dinophyceae > Suessiales > Symbiodiniaceae > Symbiodinium > Symbiodinium necroappetens. The sequence goes on from CAJNJA010092419.1 coordinate 11,417, forward strand.
CTTTGGAGTTGTGTGTGTGTGTGATTTTGTTTTGTGCCGTGCTTTTTGTCGCCATTTTTCTCTTCGGCTCTCTTTGCTCCAGGCCAGCTACCACAGTGGCCTTCAGACCTCGGCTCGGAGCTGAAAACCAGAAAGTTTGCCGAAGGACGTTTCGACGCCTGTTTTGGGGGGGAACCCCCCACGGCCCTGCCCGGCTATGCCCACGGCCTTCCTTTGAGGCTCTGGGCCAGGCCAGAGACGGCCCGGCGGGGCAGTTCGACGAGGAAGCGGAAGCCGGCTGCTCCCAAAGCTAAGCGCTCGGCTGCAACGCGAACCCGCGCGTGTCCGGGCCCCGGGGTATGGTTATCTCTTTCCGGTCCTCATCTCTGACTCTTCTCCCGTTTTAGCCGCTGAGCCGGTGGAGAACGCTGGAAAGATTGGGTGCATATTTTTTCGAGACTTCTCTGAGAGCTTTCGTTTTTTGGAGAACCCAGGCGGCAACTCAGTCTTGGCCTGAGATTCCCGCCCCGGGATCATCCGTACGGAGATCAAGATCCTGGTCGTCGTAATCATCACCACCATCCTCATCCTCCTCGAGGAGGGTGAGGGCAGTCATCGAAGAAAAAAGAGCAGGGCTTTGTAGAGAGCAGCGGCTGCCATGGCTGTTAAGCACTGCGTAGCGGCGTAGCAAAGAGCAGCTGTATGAGCCAAGAGTCCATGAATCCTGGTAAGGTGAGCCAAACACCACCGAGGTGCCGCAATTTGAGGGATTTTCACGTACCTTTGCCAAGCTCAAGCTTGGTGCCTTGGGGGCTCCTTGGGAGTCCGATTTTGTTTGTTTCACAGGTGGAAACCGGGCTGGTCCAGCTAGACTGGTCTGGTGCCACAAACCCCCACGATGGATTTTTGTGCAGGTCGGGATGTCTGCGTCGTGGGGAGTGTATCTCAGGCGTTGCTCAACGCTCCAATTCAGCGTTTATGTGAAGGACCACACTTTTCTGTGGACCTTTTGTTAAAGGATTCGCCGACCATGCTGTGGAAACTCCAGCAGCATTTCCGCGCCTTTGTACGCATGTTGTGCTACTGGTTTTGCATGGGTCATGGATGGCCCTTGATTTGAAATTCTTGGAAGCACTTCGGTGCGACGGACGACAGATCGGAGCTTCTGCAGATGAAGGTTGTCGAATTGCTTTGCACCGGCTGTCTGCAGCAAGATCTTGCTTCTGTTATGCTAAGACTCGCATCATTGCCAGCAACTTCTTGGCTGTTTTTTTGCCGGCACTTGACAGGCTTTTGCCGCTTTGGGGCTCAAAAGAAGCGTAGAAAGCTCGCGAGCGGAGAGGCCCGAGGAGGTCCACTTCGTGCCCAAAAGCCGCTGCCCCAGCCGCTGCCCTCACTGCCCCCCTTCAAGAGCCCAAGAGAGCCCGTTTTATACGCCCCAATGAAGCTGCAAAGTATACCCACGGTATATGCTACTTGCTACATATGCATATATATATATATATATGTGTGTGTGTGTGTGGGTACTAGAAGACTCTATACAGGGGCTACTCCTAGCGAGACTTTGCTCCGACATGAAAAGACTGCGCCTTTTTGAGGCGATGGCCAAAGTGAAGAAGGCCAGCAGAGTCCGAAGTGAGAGAAACCCGGAAGGGAGCCCCCCTTCAAGAGCCCATCGCGGAACTTTCCGAGGACGGGAAGCGCAAGGCCGAGGAGAAGGTAGGGAAGAAGCAGAAGGCCGAGGAGCCCGAGGAGGAGGAGGAGGACGTGTCGTCGATGCAGGCCGCTGTGCCGTCGGAGCTGCCATGCAGGGGGTGGGGTCGGGTCCGAGGCGGTGAAGATGGCCAAGTCCAAGCTCTCTGCGCTCGAGAAGAAGGGCAAGGCCCAGGGGGCCCGCGGGGAGTCGGAGTCCGCTCTCGAGATGTCTCGAGGACCTCAGCCGCCGCCCTGCCCCCGCCTTGCTCTGCGAGGCCAAAGCAAAGGCTGCGGCGGATGACGACGACGACGACAGCGACGAGCCAGTGCGGAGCCAAGTTCACGAGATCCCAGCGGCAATGTTGGCAGACGGCATTAAAAAAGGCACCAAAGGCCAAAGCAAAGGCTCCCAAAAAGAAGCCGGTGCCAGAAGACTCAGACGACGAGGACAGCGATGACGAGCCGGTCTGAGACCCAGCCGCGATGTCTCCTCCCCTTTGCCACGGTCACGGCCCTCCACGCCGCTGAGCCAGGCACCCAAGAAGGCCAAGGCCAAAGCCTCGCCCAAAGTGAAGGCGAAGGCTAAGGCAAAGGCCACGGCAGATGATGACGACGACAGCGACGATGACGAGCCGGCGCATGCCTCGGGCAGACAACTGCAGACGGTTTGGGCTTCTTTTTTGTCACTCTTTTCCCTCCAGGCTCCGAAGGCCAAAGCCAAAGCAAAGGCTAAAGCAAAGGCCGCCGCGGATGACGATGATGACAGCGACGACGATGAGCCAGCACGTCCCTCAGAGCGTGGCAGAGATTTAGACATGCAACCCCGGCTTGCTTGTTGAGGCTCCGAAGGCAAAGGCCAAAGCAAAGGCCAAGGCGAAGGCCGCGGCAGATGACGATGATGACAGCGATGACGATGATGAGCCAGCAGAAGCCTCAAAAACTTGACGGCATGCTGTTGTTTATTCCAGTTCGAGAACTGTTGCTGAGGCTCCCAAGGCCAAGGCCAAAGCAAAGGCAAAAGCCAAAGCAAAGGCCGCAGATGACGAGGATGACGACAGCGACGATGACGAGCCGGCATTGGCCCAAGTCGTCCTAGGTACGTTGGGTCCAAGTCTCGGAGTCAAGCCTCTCGCTGAGGCCCCGAAGGCAAAAGCCAAAGCAAAGGCCAAGGCCAAGGCAAAGGCCACGGCAGATGATGACGACGACAGCGACGATGACGAGCCGGCGCATGCCTCGGGCAGACAACTGCAGACGGTTTGGGTCGCTTCACTTTTGTCACTCTTTTCCCTCCAGGCTCCGAAGGCCAAAGCCAAAGCAAAGGCTAAAGCAAAGGCCGCCGCGGATGACGATGATGACAGCGACGACGATGAGCCAGCACGTCCCTCAGAGCGTGGCAGAGATTTAGACATGCAACCCCGGCTTGCTTGTTGAGGCTCCGAAGGCAAAGGCCAAAGCAAAGGCCAAGGCGAAGGCCGCGGCAGATGACGATGATGACAGCGATGACGATGATGAGCCAGCAGAAGCCTCAAAAACTTGACGGCATGCCGTCGTTTATTCCAGTTCGAGAACTGTTGCTGAGGCTCCCAAGGCCAAGGCCAAAGCAAAGGCAAAAGCCAAAGCAAAGGCCGCAGATGACGAGGATGACGACAGCGACGATGACGAGCCGGCAGATGCCCCGGACAGATTGCAGGCTGATTCCAACCGTGCCCAAGCCACCACTCAGGCACCGAAGGCAAAGGCCAAAGCCAAGGCCAAAGCAAAGGCTGCGATGGATGATGATGACGACGATGACGATGACGACGAGCCAGCTGGAAGCCTAGTGCTGTGGTGCTGAACATCCACCCGCGATAGGTCAGGAGGCAAGCGCTGAGCTCCGCTGAGGCACCGAAGCCCAAGGCCAAGGCAAAAGCCAAAGCCAAAGCCGCTGCCGACGATTCCGACGATGACGATGATGACGACGAGCCTGCACCAAAGCCCAAGGCAAAGCCCAAAGCAAAGGCGAAGGCTTGGGCTCCTTTCGGGCCAAACGCCATCTCTGCCTCTTTGCACTCCAGGCTGCCGCGGAGGATGATGACGATGACGACGAAGAGGAGGAGGAGGAGGAAGTCCCTCCTCCCAAGGCGCGACGGACTGAGGAACGCAGTGTGCAGCGACAAGAATGGCAGGCGAAGAAGGCCAAGACCGAAGGTGGGGGCGCCGGCTTTTTCTGATCTGATCTGCTTCCGTGATGCCCTTGTGTGCTCATCCCAGGCGATGGCAAGGACGCGGAGACTGGCCGGAAGGTCCGGGTGAACCTGAAAGAATCCAGTGCCGAGGAGTCGAACGAAGTCTTCGTTGGCGGCTTGCCCTTCTCGACGAGCCCTCCGCCTGAGAAGAGCCTGCTGACCTGCGCCACGGCGCGGCTCCAGGCCGGCTCGTCGCCGCTCCGTCGTCCTCTGAGGCGAAGAGCAGGTGAAGAAAGACTTCGAAGAGTGCGGGGAGATCGTGAAGCCCGTCACTCGAAGAGGGTTTAGGGATCTTCGTTGCTTTTCTCCCTCCGAATTCGGAGGTTTAGCATGCCGAAGAACGACGAGGGCCGGCCGAAAGGCACCTGCCGCACCTGCCACGCGAGCCCGCATCGCGCGACCGTCGCGCCATAAGCCTTCGCAGGCATCGCTTTCATCACTTTCAAGACAAAAGAAGGCCTCAGTTGTAAGCATTGAGGGTTCAGACCATTTTCCGCACCTCGACTTTGAGCCACAGTGACGATTATCTGGATTCTTGAGGGGTGGAAGCGGCGCTGAAGTACGATGGCGACGACTATGGCGGCCGCACGCTGAAGGTGCTCTAGCTCTGGCCACTCTCAGTGAGGGCTTGTTGGCACCAAAGCCTCGCGCCGCGAGGTGAACCTCTCCTCGGACAAGCCAGCCAAGGGTAAAGGCCGGGCCGCACAGTGTGCACTTTGAAGTAGTTAAGTAGTTTTCGAGCTTTATCTGTGTCCAAGGGAAGGAGAAGGGCAAGGACAAAGGCAAGAGCAAAGGAAAAGCAGCAGACCCGGAAAAGCTCTGCAAAGGAATGCGCTCTCACCAAGTCTCACAACCACAACTGAGGACAAGGGCAAAGGGAAGGGCAGTCAGAACGATGAGCTCACGGTTTGCATCAGGGGCTCCATCCTCGGAAACCCAAAGTCTTTCGTACATAAGCTCGCGCAGCAGCGAATCTCCGAGGCCTGTCTTACAGCCTGGACGCGGAGACCGTCGAGAAGGAGCACATCGCTTTGGCATTAACGCACGGAGTTTCAAGCACCAAACAAGTCTGCCACAACAGTAAGAGGTCTGACAAGGAGGAGTGTGGACCTGGTGACCATCATCACGAGCTATCCTAGGAAGACGATGGCAGTGATGCTGCAAAGAAGTAGAGGAAGTAGAGGCCGTTGCTTCCGGATGGGTGGTGGTGGTCGTCGTGGTGGCGCTTGCCGTAGCAGTATGACGAAGGAGCAGGAGGAGGAGGAGGAGGAGGAGGAGGGTGACTTTGTTGTTGAGGCCAGATTGTCAGGCATTGGCCGGCTTTTCTGCAGATGATGGTGATCATGATCATGATCATGATCATGATCATGATCATGATCATGATCATGATCATGATCATGATGATCAACATCATCATCATCATCCTCAGCATCATGGGTGATGACGGCTTTATTTTCGTCCCCATGCATACTATATGGAATTGCAGAAGAGGCTGTGGGGCCTGCATTTGCGCATACCACTATTTCAATGGTGTTGAGTTGTATGTTCCTTCGAGTGCTTTTCTGAACGTTGACTGGGCGTTGCTTGATGCAGGTGTCGGTTGCTACACTTGTGGTTCTGTGTCTTCTATGCTTATGTGTCAGTTGGCCTTCCTCGTTCTTTTGGTACGTCTCCGTGCGTGTTTGGATTTCCAACTCCAACATCGTCTCTGAAACTGTGAAACCCCAGCCCGTGTTGCTTGTATAAGCTCGGGGTGTGTTGACAAACAAACACGCAGTCATAAGTCCATGCGCTTAATGCTTCAGCTTGCATACGGGGGAGAGGGCGGGAACGGGGGGGGGGGTGAAACACTGAAAGTTACAAATCGCAGGTGCCTGTCTGTTTCACGTATCACTTGCATGTATCCAGTCCTGTTGCTCAAGGTTCTAACAGAGTACGATCTACAGCTGTGCGCCTGTAGTAAAAGAGACTCCTGCGTTGCCTGTGTTCCTGTACGCCGTGCGAGGGGATACGCGCCCAGGTTACATCTCAACATGGTAGCGGAGTTCCCGGCAAAAACGGGAAGCTTCACATTTGTAGGGGTACCCTTTTGGTATGCTTTGCACAGATGGAGGGGTAACCGGTGTGGTTCACTCAGGCGCAGGTGGCCGGATTCTCTCCGGCAAACTCCACATGAAGATATCCGGAAGAGAAGTCTCCAGGGGCTCGATCCGTGGGCAATGGCTAGCCACTCTGCTATGCCGTATGAGCATGGCGAAGGAAATGATCAGTACCTCTTTGAAGGTCATGAATCATATGCGACACTTCACTGCCAACATCGACTTTCAGCTTTTCAACAAGTCACCACCAAAGCACCGCCGTCTTATGACAGGCGAAGCAGTTGGTTCGCCTATGAAGATGCGATCGATGACTGGTGTGATATCATTGAGTTGGACAAGGGCGCAGCCAATGTGTTCGTCTTCATGAACTTGCACCGCGGCAATGGGGACATGCTTCGTTGGATTACCAGGTTTCAACTATTTGTGCAAAGGATGCAGGAAGAAACCTGGAACGACGCCTACCTTCCTATCATGGACCCGAACAACGCCGAGACGCCGAGGTCCGAGCATTCGTAGCAGGACTCACCAATGAGGAGGCGATGGACAGAGCCAATGAGAGGTTCAGAGATCAGCATTTCAATCACGGCCAACCTCTCACCAATGAGGAGGCGATGGACAGAGCCAATGAGAGGTTCAGAGATCAGCATTTCAATCACGGCCAACCTCCTTGTAGCCCCACACCGCCTGAACGACTTCGCGAGGTCTACCTGGTGATCTTCTGCACAACTAAGATTTCTGTCGATAATCCTGTCCTCGCCCCCTCAGGTCGTGGTGGCCGAAAGACCTTTCTGGTCATCTAGGGGCTACCCTACCTTGACAACCACGAGGGCTGTTGGGTCGAGGATGAAGAGGATGGCGCAGAAGGGTTCCGCGCAGACGACGACGGACGTAGCAGCCATGTATACTTGTCGTTCCACTACCGCCCGCCTCATGAGGCTTGCGTTATACGAGAAGAAGCGACACGAAGCCTCACATGAAGAGGTAACCAACCTGAGCTTCTGCTTCGGGAGAGGTACCAGGTAGCAGCTCAGAAGCCAAGCCCAAGCCGGCGCCAAAGAAGAGGCCTTAGGTGGCTACGACTGCCGATGCGTCGCCAATCCAGGGAAGCTGACCATAGGGAGCGGTACCCACGCTGGATGCAGAGGTCCTTCGTCGGCGGCTCATTCGTGAGAATGAGTTGATGGAGGCGCAAGCTCGCCAGAGCACCGAGTCAGAGGGCCACGTGACCCAGTACACTGGAGGAAGGATGAGAGCTATGAGCCGAAATCCCGAGACGGTCAAGGCGAGACAAAAAGCAAACAAGGCTACTCGAACAGGCTCTACACCGGGAGAGGGAGTTTCTGGTGCAACTGCTTCTGGCTCACAACCTCCCCGCCGAACCCGCGCAACCTTTTGGCGGAAAAGGAAAAGGTGGCAAGGTCGACAAGTCCTCCGGTACTGACGTTCTGAAGTGGACCGAGTGCTTTCACGGAATGCTTCTCACAGGAGAAGGTATCCCTCCGTAGTGCGTGTGTCCATTTCTATGAAGATGCTTTTCTCAGCAAAAGGCACTTCTACAGATACTTGCCCAAAAGACCAGTGGGATACTTTTTCACAGGAGAACATTCTTTGCTTACGGTCAAGTGCGCTTTTCCCAAGCTGCAATCGATGCTATTGCTGGCATCAACTGGAGCTAGGCGCTACATCTCTTGTGCAGTAAGCTTTCCATCTGGATAGGGAGTTGAACATGTGGACAATCTTTCGAGCAAATACTGTTTTCCCGAAGATCCGCTTGCATTTGTGTGCGTGTCCTACTCTTTTCATAAAGCTGTCTCCAGGCTGAGGATGTATAGATTCTCGCAAGTCACATCTGTACCTCATGTTTTGCTCCGCTCGTAATTCACTTGGGCAATAACAGGCAATGTAGAATGCCGACTTCACGGGCCACGCAGCTCTACGTGTTTTAAATTTGTGGCTGGTTGAATCACTGAATGTTACACATCCAGGTGCCTGTCTGTTTCACGTATCATTTTCATGTATCCATGCCTGTTGTTCAAGGTTCTAGCAGATTGCGAGATACAGCTGTGCACCTGTAGGTAAAAGAGACTCCTGCGTTGCCTTACTCCGACCTGTTGAAGTCGTAGCCGCGTCCTGTCGATCACGCCAGTAGATGGGGAGCAGGTGTGTTAACCTAGCGTTTACTTGGGGTTTCGCTGGTCGCCTTCTATAC
>CAJNJA010092430.1:0-19622 GCA_905231915.1 Symbiodinium necroappetens
TATGTATATACACACACACACCTACACACACATACATACATGCATGCATACATAAATTCATACATACATGCATACATGCATACATGCACACATACATGCATGCTTGCATGCATGCAATACAGACATTGCATACATACCATACCTTACATAAAGATGCATGCATACATACATGCATACATACCCACATACATATATAAAGACATACATACACATTCAATACGCTTCCTCATGGACCGAACCTTCCAAATCGCCGTTTGCAGGCGCCGAGGAAAAGATCCACCAGTACCGGCACTCGCTGGAAAGTGGCTACAGTCACTTGGGCCTGACTTCAGGGTTTATAGGTTGTAGGTGTCTTCCTCTTCATGGTTGTTAGCCAGCGTCTTGGTTGAGGCTGTGCTGCAGGGGTCACGAGTTGGGATTGAGCGTGTCTCCTTCCTGGGTGCTTGATGGACCCGTACGATGCATTACATGGTTTTGCAAATTACAAAGCAGTAGGTACCCTGGCCGATGAAGATAAGGCTTAGGGTTGAGGAGCTTGGGCATCATGACTTTGACTTGGCCTTTCCATGTGGAGCATCGAGAAATGCAGAGTTCGGGCGTTGGTTCTCACTTAAACTTTAGAGGCACTCATTGGTTCGAGTCTTGCACCTGAACCCTTGCACCCAGCCCTGAAAAGAGATGCTCATTTTCGAATTTCGGGTTCATGAGGTTCTACTAACTTTTTCGCGGGTTTCTGGTGTTTTCCACGCTTCTACGTGGTTTCGCCTGTTGCCAGCTGTCTTGCATCATCCGGAGGGATGGTGGGGGTGGGGGGGGGGTTGTAGGTCGTAAAGGCCCCGTTCCAAAAAATCCCTGAAGCGCTGAAGCTTTGTCACACTCAAGCCTTCAAAAGCTTATTAACACTTGGAACCTCGAACCGAACCCCGAATACATGAAGGTTCAATCACTGGTAGCAATAATGCCCCATCGTCTTATGTATTGTTCGAACTATCCGATACCCCCAGACCCGACTCTCACTATTAAGGCGCCCATCTTAAACCCTATGACAAGTCTCTTCTTGTCTGTTATAAAGGCCCCTACCCTTAAGCCCCAAGCCCGCGACATCCCGGGACCCTGAAACCCCCCAAAAGCAGAGCCTTACAGAAGCCTCTAAAGCACCGGAAATCCTCATGACAACGACCCCTTCACCCTAGACCCCAAACCGCCATAAGCCGAGAAAGCCTTAAAGCCCTGAAAGCACTACTAAACCCTAAACCCTCCGAACCCCAAAGAACCCTAGAAACCCTAAAGCCTCCAACCCACCACCCCCACATCCTAAATCCCTCGTTCTTACCAGTAAGCGTCTAAAGCCGCCAACCCACAACCCAAAAGCCCTAAACCTTTCTTTTTTTTTCGGTAAGCTTCTCCGCAGATGCCGACCACAGCGACGGAGACCTGCAGAGCGTCCGGGGCTCGGGCTCTGTTTCTTGAACAGTATCCCTAAGGGTCCATGTACCCAAAATGGTTCCTTTAAGGGCTCCCTTCAGGGATTCTATAAGGGTACTATAAGACTATAAGGGTTTTAGGTTTAAGGGTCCATGGAGCCAAATAGTATATACTTTGCCCTTAAAGTAATCCCTAGTTGGGTACTTTGGGCCCAAAGTATATACTCTTTGGGTACATGGGCCCTCAGGGTATGGGTTCCCGGTCAGGATTCCTGCAGGGCTCCTGTTGAGGGGTTCTGGTTCCGATACGGCCCTGTATGGGTTCCCCTTAGAGGTTCCTCTACGGCTTTCTGTAGGGGTTCCTTTTCAGGGTTCCTTTTCAGGGTTCCCTCATTGGCGACCAAGACGTGAAGCCGCAGGGTTCACGCAGGGCTGAGGGATCCTCAGTACCCGTCGAGGGCTTTGGGGGTTTAGGGGTTTAGGGCTTTAGGGGTTTAGGGGTTTAGGGCTTAGAGTTTAGGGGTTTAGGGTCTAGGGTTTAGGGGTTCAGAGGATCCTGGATCCGAAAGCTGCAACATCTGTGTTCTTTACCGAGGAAGCCCGAAAACCTGTAGGTTTGTGATATCCCTTCAAACTGGCTTCTTGTTAAGGGGGTTAATTTAAGTTACTATAATAAGCAAACCAGGTTATTTACTATAGATCCCTATATTCTGGTAACTTAAATTAAACCCCTTAACAAGAGCCGCAAAGGAACTCCGCATCGAGAAACTTTACCTCCAATTTCATGGCTAGCGATACATCATGTTGACGGCTATAAGCACTTGGGTTGGGCATGCGAAAGCTGTTTCCCATGCTTACCTGGCTTGCAAACCCTCAACTCTACCACCTAAACCCCGAACCCTAACCCTACTTGTAGCACGACTTTTTCGCCTGATCCTCCCGGCCGAGGTAGAGATGGATGCGCTTGTCTTCCTCCAGATTATGAAGCACTGCAGGTGGGCCGAAGAGCTCGGGGAGATGCGCCGACTCTCTTTCCGAGTCCTGGCTTTTGGGGTTGATAGCTTTTGGGTTTGGGGGGTTTTTGGCTTCAGGATTCTTTGAGTGGAAATTCGGGTCTCAGGCTGCTTGTTTGCAGTTGGAGACCCGAGAACTACATTAAGGCTTCAGATGCTTGAGGACTGCACATCAAGTCTGTAGCCCTTACGTCTTAAGGCTGCAAGCTTTGAGGGCTGGCGTTTTCAGGATAGATCTTCTACTTCATGAAGTAGCCAAACCCTAAAGCCTAAATCAAACAGGCGGTTCATGAAGTGCCTTGGCTTTGCGAGAACACCTTGAGGAAGCAGGCTTTGGGCTTCGGGTCTCCACCGAGACCCAAAGTGAGGCAGTGTTTGGGTTCAGTTATATGAACAAATTCTGGTAATATGGAGGTCTGAACAGAGATTTATAGCACCTCGTTATAGTCTGAATGATTAAAGATAGTATCGTGTCATAGTCTTAATATGGTTCTAGTACCAGACACCCCTAATCTTCTAGTCATGAAGATTGCCGCATTCGTGGGCGTGTGGTTAGGATTTCGGGCAGGACAGGTGGTACCCTCATTCGCTTTTCCTGTCGTGGTGCTTCCTGTAAAGAGCGAGAAAACACGGTGCGCCAGAATTCGTACAGAAAGGACTAAGCTTCATGAAGAAAGATGGGGACACCTTTATCTGGACTGTAAACCCTATAAACCCTAAACCGGAAAACTAGACTGCTTATAGGCACCCTGAAAGGAGCCTTTTCAGCAAAACTACGTGGTCCAGACTGGTGATCTGAGGCTTCTAGGCTGCTTAAGAAAGCTCACGCTATCTTTGTTCCAATGCTTTTTTGTTGGGGTGGGCTCTGGAAAACACCCTACAGACCATTTAGGGGTTTAGGGTTTAGGGTTTGTTGGGGTGGGCTCTAGAAAACACCCTACAGAGCACACGCCGCACAGACCCTATATCTACCCAGAGGCCCCTAAGTAGTTCCTTTTTATGGTTTATATTTAGAACCCTATAAGGTCATCCCAAAAAGGAACTACTTAGGGGCCTATGGGTAAAGCCCTAATTGCAACCCAAATCCGGCCCAAATCCTGTAGAAGCTCATGGCCGGACCCGAAAGCCCGCACAGCCCCCCTGGGAAGACTGTGTGCTGCAGGCAGCATGCGCCGCAGCCCGTGACAGGCTTCAAACTTTCGTGCTTAACAGATTTAGGATTCAGGGTGTAAGGATTTCAGGGCGGTTCTCTCCGAACTCCACAAGCGCAAGTCCAACCTGCGGGAGCACTAAGCTGATCCCTACACCCTAGGTTGTTGAAGCCTGACAGTACTCTTTTGCCTTTTTTGCTTCTACACCCCTTGATTCAGCAAACTCAGCAAAGCTCGAATGCCACGTTTGCTCCAGCTTGTGTCATGTTTGTCTGTTGCATAAGACCCGAAAGTCAGCACTCTCCGAACCCTCATTTTCGGAGACCTACTTCCATTTATTTAGGGTGAAGGGGGTTTATGGTAGTACATGGAGCCTCTTGGTATGGTGCTAGTAGATGCTGGTAGTTTTGTAACGTGCTAGGAGTGCCGTGAGAACGGAGGGCTGGCCTTTGGGGCTCTCAAAGGCTCTGAGAAGTTTTGAATTGGGTTATCACGTTGAGGATGTAGAATAAAATTCTAGCAATTCCAGCTAAGCTCTGCAGACATGTCCCGAAATTTAGGTATCCCAGCCACTGCAGATCTTGGCATCAGACACTTCCACATCCTTTAGGACGATAAGCTTACCCATAGGCCCCTAAGTAGTTCCTGTTTCTGGCTTATAGTTAGAATCCCATAGGGTAATCGCAAAGAGGGACTACTTAGGGGCCTATGGGTAGGGTGTAGGGCCGGTGTAGTAGGATGTAGAAGCGCAGTCATACGGTTGATGACATAAATCCTGCATTACCCATAATAAGGAATATACCATAAATTCCCATAGTTTTTTTAGGGTCCTTAAGGTAATGCAGGATTTATATCATCAACAGTAACCCTGAACCCTAAACATTAAACCCCTAAACCCCTGAACCCCTAAATCCTAGATTTATATCAGCAACAGTAGTCTCATCCCTAGGGCCTGAATACCCTGAGTACGAGGATGGGAGATGGATTGGGGTTTAGGGTTTAGGGGGATTTTAGTGGGGATTTGGGGTTTAGAGCTTTGGGCATGGGGTCTCAAGCCCAAAGTTTAGGGTCAAGAGCCTCGGGGGATTTAAAGTTTAGAGCTTAGGGCCTTTAGGGTTTATTTAGGGTTTATTTAGGGTTTAGGGATTTAGGGTTTAGGAACTTAAAACCTGGGCTTGCAGACAGGAGCCTGACATCGGGAGCATCGGTAGCACTGGGACCTGGATATCCCCTTCATATCCGCAGCCAATTACCTGCAGGTCCCATCATTGCTCCGTCATAACTCCTGAACCATAAGCCCTCGACCCTAAACCCTACACTAAACTCTAAACCCGAAAAACCCTTAAACCTAAACTTTAACTTCTTTTCCCTAAACTCCGAAGCCTAGATCCTAAACCCTAAAGCCTAGACCCTGAACCCTAAACCATATAAACCCTGAATGCTAAACTCTAAACCCTCAACCCCAAACCCTAAACCCCAAACCCTAAACCCTAAACCCTGAACCCTAAACCCCAAACCCTAAAGCCTAAACCCGAAACCCTAAGCCTTGAATCTTGAACCCTATAGCCTAAGCTGCTGGTCTCGTGGCCATGGCGAGCCATGACATCGAAGAAGTGGACAAAACTTCGGATCATGCGGAAGAGGCCATTTGGACCCCCCCCCCCCAAAAAAAAAAACAAAAAAACAAAAAAACATATATACATATATATATATATACATACATATATATATATATAACCTAAAGGGGGTGGTTTTGGGAAGAGGCCAGGCTCTTAGGTTCTGAAGGTGATATCGGATCATGGCGAAGAGGGCGCGACTGTTCGGTTTCAGGGGTTTAGGATGAACGGTTTAGGGTTTAGGGTTTAGGGTTTAGGGTTTAGGGTTTCCTAAGCTCACAGACACTTAACGTCTAGGTTCCCCAGTAGTGCCCTTTTGCCCTTTTGTATTTTGGGGGTCTCCTTATTAAAGCCGAATATTAGGAGAAAAGGGGTACCCTTATGAATAAGGGGTTACTGGGGGAAACCTAGAAGTTTAGGGGCTTAGGTCTTCCGGAGTGTAGGGTTTAGGGTTTAGGGTTATAGGGTTATAGGGTTATAGGGTTAGGGTTTAGGGTTATAGGGTTTAGGGGTGTAGGGGTTTCCGGTTTTAGGGTTCAGGGTTTAGGGGTGTAGGGTTTAGGGTTAGGGTATAGGGTTTGGGTTTAGGGTTTAGGGGTGTAGGGGTTTAGGGGCCCCAACTCTGAATTTTAGGGTTTAACCTGAATCCCACAAGACCTCCCTTTTGAGGCTTATTTATTGTGGCTTCCTTGTCTGCGTCTCTGAAGAAGCTAGGTTTTTGTATAGATGCTCAGAATTTCATAACATGACAAACACACAAACAAACGTAGAACAAGGCGCACACAGCGCGCACACACACACACAAACCCGCCTGCCCGCTCGCTCTCGCTCTAGCACTCGCTCTCGCTCTGTCTGTCGCTCTCGCTCTCTCGCTCTCTCTCGCTCTCGCTCTCTCTCGCTCTCTCTCGCACTCTCTCGCTCTCGCTCTCTCTATCTTTGTCTCTCTGTCTCTCTCTCTGTCTCTCTTCCTTGCTCCCTGCTTGATAGATACGTGCTGGGTTTACTGGCGCTTCAGCTTAAGCCTAGAACCCCCCCAGCCGAGAAACAGCAAGTCGAAATCCCAAGCATTTAACGACACCCCGAAGTCCCAGAACCTGAAACCCGCCAAACGCCAATCCTATTCCTAAGATGGGACGGGAGGCCAAAAACAGTAGGCGCAAGCCCCGAAACGGTCAGTCCTCAGACCCTATATCTGAGTGGGAGACTCCCTTGTATAGAACCCGAAATCGTAAGATCCTTATACGACAGGACCCCTGAATCAGGTATCCCTATAATGTGTAACGAGAAGAAGCCCCATATCCTATAAACCCTACAACAGCCGTCTCTAGCTCCGATACCAACCCCCCCCCCTCTTTGTGGGGTTTAGGGTTTGTTTAGGCCTCCCTAAACCGTAAACCCTAAAACCCTAAACCATAAAACCCTAAACCCTAAAGCTTAAAACCCTAAACCCTAAAGCCTTAAAGCCCTAAGACCCTCAATTTCAAGACTCCATGAACTTTCCTCTTTCTGCTCACAGCGGGCCGGGGCCTGGTGCCGCCATGGAGGTCGAAACCTCCTGAGGCCCAGGGCTCAGGTCTTTAAGGGTTCCGGGCGTCTTAGCGGTTTGCGAAAAGCTCGCATCGAGGTTTTGGGTTCAGGTTTTTGGTGCAGAAGAATTGTCTCAAAGTTTTAGGGTTTGACGCGGAGGGTTGGCTTGCTCATCACCGGCTCCAGGTTCGATGGTGGGGAAATGTCTAGACTTTCTGGTTATGCAGTCACTCTTTGAGTGGCTATTCTTCCAGTCTGCTGGATCGTACTGCGACTGCCGCAGATCAACCCTTGAAGAAGTGATGGCTGTTGATACCGGGCTTTGCGACGCCAACCGTTCTCGATATCGGCATGTTCTAAGCTTCAGGCGCTTGGGGCGCGACTTTCCAAAGTTGTTCTGTGCCGGGGGCGAGATTGATCGGTGCTTCATGTCTGTGTTTTGTTGCAAGGGACTCATCATTGAGGCTATCATGGTTTCTGGAGGTGTTTTAAGTGTTTTGGGGTGCTCATCCTGTAATCCTGGGCTGTATAGTATAGTCGGGCTGGTGCTCACTTTACATGGTGCGAGCTGCAACAAATCTAAGATGAGAGACCCTGAAGCAGAAGAATTGTACGCCACAGTCCCCGTCTTCCAACAGCCATGAGGCTGAAATGATTTTCATTTTGTTTACTCCTGCCGGATACATCGACTGGGAGCTCTTGATAAAGATATTGAAAAAGAGCTGCACCCAAGGCGCTCCCACGGTACTCCGCCCTCTCGGTCATCAAGCGCGGCGCTAACATTCGAGTGCGAAGGGAGGGCTCAGTTGCAAAGAACCGAGTTTAGCCGGGCTTTGGCGCAGTTTGTGCCGCATTTCTCCAGAGAGGGTTCGAGGTGCCATGCTTGAAAAGCATGCCGGGGTTTGCATTGACGCCGTGGCTCAGGCTTCTTTCCATGACTGGGAGGATCATGGGCCGCGCGCCCATGCGATCGTTCCCAAGAAGAAACATCTCAGCCAGGGCCACAGCAAGGCATCCGGATCTGCTCCAAGACATCAGGCTTGTCATCAGCATGCTTTGTGCAATGGTTTTGTAGCGGCGCAGCTATGTAGAAGGGAAAGTAGCCTTCAATACATGCCAGTTAGCAAAAAGCGCTCGCACGGTCTTACGCCCCCGAACCCCAGTGCAAACCTGAAGAGCCCTAAATGCCTCGCCCGAAGTGCCCCACTGTTGTGATGGCGACGTTGGTCTCCGGATTCTTGTCTTGCCTGTGATGAGGTCCTGCTTTTTTGGCAGGCTGCGGGCTTGGGAGGGTTCTAGGGTTCTGAGGTTGTTCCACACCCGTAGAGCCTTGGATGTGCGCATGGCATGGTGAGAAGAAACATCGAGGCTTTAGCTTTGAAGCCGTTTTACTAGCAGACTTGCTTGGGTCCGAGAACGTGAGCCTTTCATTGAACACACAGGTGCAGAAACTCTAGGCCGACTGCTGTCCTGGGACTAAGCCGTTCTCTTACCATCTAAGCTGCATGAGTTGCGCCATGATCTTGCCTAGTCTCGTCAGAAAGTCTAGCATTGCGCTTGCCTTAGCAGCTGTTGCGATCGCTACCTCTATTTCGGCTGCATTAACCACCCGTAGCCATTCAAATGCCCCGTCTTTACTTGGTGGAGTCCCAGCTGCAATGACGACAGTCTACTTCCATGTCATTGCTCCAGTCACAGGTCCTGGCGCTCGCTGCGGTCACCCCTAGCCGAGCACGAGCTGCCATGCGCGCCAATGCCTTTCTCAGCTGCTTGATTGGCATTCGCCGCAACCATGCTGATGCACCAGCGCCACCACCGCAACCACCACCAACGCCAGCAGCAGCACCGGCATTGTCAACGACCCCACACCGACCCCAACACGGACCCGAACACTGCAGGACATGTGCATTTACCTGATCTTAGAGTTGCCAAATGTGGATGGTGTTTGTGAGCATGTATATGTCCGTTGCAGATGTATATATACATATGCGCACATACATACATACATACATACATACATACATCCATGCATACATACATACATACATACATACATACATATATATGTCAATGTATGTGTGTACATATATCCAGATATATACATAATGAAGGGAAGGAGGGGGTGAGGCAGCCAGTTAGTGTGAGATGTGTGAGTGTGAGTGTAGTGAGTGTGCAAAATACCACCATACAATCCAACTGTTATGACCAACCGAGATCAGTGTCTCCCCACAATCCACAACACACTCAGGCAAGCATTCCTTCATGCGACCAAGCCAGTCCTGCCCAGTCTTGAGCCAAATGCCATTCGGCCTTGAAGCATTCGATAATGCATCATGATCATTCTAGAGCATTCTAGGGAGGTGTCATTTAACAGAGTGAGTGAGTGAGTGAGGTGGGTGTCTGTTGTTTGCTTTTGTGCATGTCTTCAACTCTGTTGCATGCGTGAGGCTTTCCTGTCTGAGCGTCTATGAACTGAATTTTGCCACACCAAGCTGGTACTGGCAGAGTTCTTACACAGACCCATCTAAACTCTACAGGTGCTGTCTTCCAACTGTTGAAATCAGTAACTACTTCCAACCCTGTCGCGCTGGAGAAGTGGCAGCTCAAAGTTTCAGAACCTTTTGTTTACCCAACTGTCACAAGCCTGAACCTGCGAATCCAAGATGGAGCTTCAGCTGTGCACCCAGACCGTCAGTGCTGAGCTTTTGAGAACCGGGCTTAGGGGCTCAAGTTGTGGACTGAACCTGGCTGGAGCTCACTAAGCTTTTCTGCACCAACGGGAGCCATCATCATGTGCTTCAGTCGGGAGTAATCCAGCTTGTTGGTTGATACACAAGTTGCTTTCGCTTGGGTGTCATTCTCGCGTTTGGTACCGGGTTCAGAAACTGCTCATGTCGATTGTGTAGGCTGCCCTGTGCTGCGCTTGACAAAGATTAGAGGTGTGCATTCGTCCTGTTGAGAACACTTTTTTTCTCAATTGAAGGTGGCAGGCGTGACTTTCTTTGAGCCCGGGTGAATTCAACAAACTATTCAACAGACATATGGAGGTCGGAATGCGTGCTAAGACTATTCCTTAGGGTTCCTGATGTATGTCTACAGTATACTATAACATTTTCCGAAGCCTTCTAATCACGAAGGCCCCGCCCAAATCATAGGTTGACCCTTGTAGTCGAGGCTTTTCCATGAGCCCAGACTTGATCCTGCTGGACCTTTCCCCACACGTCCGCAGGACCATGGTTACTGGGTATGTTTAGGGGGTATTATAAGTTATAGTTATTGCTGGAATTATTCTTGTGTCCTTAGGGCTTCGGGCTCCCTGAGACAGCACAAGTACGATGCTTGCCGTTCCAGGAACCTCAGGATGTCGCCAGGCTTTTAAATCATATAGTGCGCGAGGTTCCTTCGTGGGTGATGCTGCGGGCCGAATGTCATTTGTACCTTTGACCCACTGCCTCACTTGTCGAGCCGGCTCTGAGGGGACGACGTCTGTGGACTCTGCCGTGAGCTGGTTAGTGGAGAATGCGGATCCGCGCCAGCAGCATCCCCAGAAGTCGGTCCATTGACACTTAGCCGACTTAGCCATTATGTTGTGATTGTGCATGTGTGCCTTAAAGGGACAGACTGCAACCAACGGACTTGATGACTTTGCCTTATGCAAACCTTACAGCCACATCGATTGGATCAAATTTCGGGGATTGACTCGAGATCTCCTTCGAAGCCGACTCCATGTCTAATTACCAGTGAAAGGTTGTGAAGAATCATGCCAACAGCCTACGTGCTGTAGCGTGCCAATGCTGTGTCAGGAGCTTAACAAGCAAGAAAGCAACGCAGCGCGTTCAAGGAGCGCACTCGTGTATACGGGCACGAGACTGCAATTTCAATCAAACTCACCCCAGCTTTCGAAGGAGAGTTTAGTAGCAAGCATTTTGCAGAGCGTTTGAGTCTATGTTCCATTTTGTTGAAGTAAGTACTGGCCCGACAATCTCAATAGCAATCATTTCGGCATGGAAGTAGATGTGAAACGTATATGCCTTGGCAAGCAGAGAGATGCAGGCAGAGTTTCGTCACATCCCACAGTCTGGCCAATTCGCTTGAGTAAAGGGACCCAAAACCCTATCCCAGATTGCTAGACAAACCCAAAACCCTAAACCCTATCCTAAATTGCTAGACCTTTCATTCCTTGAGACCTCGGACTCCACTGCTGCACAGGACAGCAATCGGTCGCATTTTCGGGTTTAGGGTTTCTACCTTCTGTCTCTAAGGTCGAGCATGTTCTCCAGCTTGTTTTGCTTTGCCTGCTTGCGGCCGCAAAACTTCGAAGACTTACGTCAAGACTCCGATAAGCGCCATGTTGCTCTTACATGCTCTTACAACGTATGTTTTTTCGGTTGTGTCGGCACGTTACGTGCGCTTTCATCGGTTTTTTCTCATGAGAGAACAGCTGTCAGGGTCGACATCCGAACCTACCAAGCATCTCCGTCGATCTACACCAGACACATGCATCCCCGGAGTGGTCTAAACCTGAAAGCCCTAAAGAGCTCCAGAACCTGAATCCGGAGCCTGAGATCCCCTAAACCCGAAACCCATTCTCAGCTTCAGCAATCCATCTTCAGTGTTCCACCCTCCATCCTGGAGAGCTGAAGCCTGGTTCAACAGAACTTCGCGATGCAGCTTCGAACCCCAAGCCCGACGCAAGGCGCTTTTCGTGCGCGTTCAAGTAATGTATACTTTTTGCGGACATTCTTATGCGTGTTCATGTCGTGCCTGACTAGATGTGCCAGAAATTGTGCAGTGCTGGTATATGCATGTAGAGAAAAGATTGGAGCGCCAATGCTGCCAGCATGAACACTATGAGTCACATGGACAGCCTGTAGAGTATAGAGCCTTACCAGCTGGAGCCCTAATCATGAATCAGCATTCAACTCGGGCCGCCAGCAGCTGAACCATGCTCATCCCAAGGCCACAGCAGTCCAAAGAGTACTTGAGGCTGCGAGCCGGATCTTTTCGGAACGGAGGGACGGCTGTAGTTGAGTTAAGATGTACTGGATTGGTTTATGATGTTTTGTGGGCTCGGAAGTGTGGAATAAAGGATGTGGAAAGCCATTTATGGCCGAATGAAAGACGGTTCATGTTTCGGGATCACTTTGCATATGGCATATAGTATACATACATACATACATACATACATACATACATACATACACACATACATACATACATACATACTTATATACATACATACATACATACATACATACATACATACATACATACATACATACATACATACACACACATGTATACAAGCTTTCTGGGAATAGAGGAATGCCCAAGCGCCGTATGCTCAGCACACATAGGCTTGCATCTATATATTGCCAACGCCCAGCAGCTGTCTGAGGCTATGTCCTATTTAAGCTTGAGTAGCGCTGCATGTCCAGCAAAAGACAGACGAGATCTGCCATCTTCCAAACAGAGGCGTGTATCTCTATATTATTATATACATATATCCATCTCTCATTTTTGTATCTATATCTAGTCACTAGTCTATATCGACTTATCTATCTATCTATCTATCTATCTATTTAATCTTTCAATCTATCTATCCATCAATCTATCAATCAATGAATCTATCTATCTATCTGTATACATATAAATATATAGATGTCCGCCTATCTATCTTCATGAAAACTGCAGTCATCACGTCTGGAGATACTGGGTCATAATCTTTTCCCGGGACTCTCTCGGGATCAGTCGAGCTTATAAGCTGGATTGCTCGAGCAAGGCAGGAGCTGCATACCAGGAGCTTGCTTTGGGCTCTTGCAAAGTAGGAGCTATCAGCTATCGAGCGTGGAAATCTGAGCCCACTATGATGCTGCCTGAGCAGCCAGAAACACGCGACACATAATCGGGTTGCAATTGCTATGTTTTGTAGCCGTGAACAAGAATGGCGACAATGGCAATCAGCATAAGCATTTGCCACGTTGAGGCAGAACGCCCACTATGCGCTCAAGGTCCCGGGCGTGCCGACATGGGGCCCTAAACCCAACACCCTAAACTCCGCCGCTTTAAGTCTGGAGTGCATAGGATTCTTGGTGTTTGCGGACTAACTTTCTGCTTTCAAGGAGGTGCTTTGCTTTCTGCGGGCAAACCCCAAGCACGATTATGGATGCAAGGTTCTGGTTGGCCTAAAGATCAAGCAGGTTGTGCACGCATATTTGCGGATGCCACGCTGTGTGAATTTGGCTTGTCCAACAGGCGCTTTCGCAGATGCTTCCTATAGGTCTTAGGCCTTCAGGGTCTAGGTAATCTAGGTTACTGCGGTGGCCGAACGTACTTATGACTGATCCACGGATGATTCCAAGAGCTAGCAAGCAAATGTCTCGGCAATTGCCCTTGCAGACTCGAGTCTGCATGTCATTCTAGATAGCACGTTGCTACAGGCAACCCGATAGCGTTCGATGTGCCTTCAAATTGCGCGTGCGGGGAAGTCATGACGGGTTGAGATACAGCGACTAGAGTGACTAGAGTGAGGGTCCACACTGGCTTCAACAAATAGTTAAGGTTAAAGCAAGGCCGATTCCAGCCTCGTGTTGTTGAAAGCATAGTCGTTCCTTGTCGGTCCATTTCTTCCCAACTACGCTACAGCACGATGCAGAACGAGCACTCGTGCAGCATCCCTGCGCAGGCACGATCTGAGATACCAGTCGCGCGGGAAGTTCCAGAGGAGAATGTCCTGTTGACCGTCTGACGCAGTCCCCATGGGCACCCTAGATATACGCACACGCATATACACAACACACGCACAGACAACTCTCTCTTTCTCCCTCTCTCTCTCTCTCTCTCTCTCTCTCGCTCTCTCTCTCTCTCTCTATATATGTATTTTATTTATTTATTATCTACTTAGTTATACTCTATGTATGTACCTTTGCGTATTTAGGTGTGATTATTGAGAAATGAGAATACATATATATATACATGTATATATACGTATAAGCTTATGTTATTTAGCTGGTTACTTGGTTGTTTAAGTAGGGGTTTATTTATTCATTGTATTTATCAATAGACAACTCTATGTGTGTGTGTATATATATATATGCAGATAGATAGATAGATAGATAGATAGATACTTAGGCAGATAGATCGATAGGCAAGGAGCGAGAGGGGCTGCGGGGTTCCATCCCGCAAACTTTACATTCTCTAAAGACCACCCCAAGACCAAATGAAAGACTCAACGACCTCAGCTCAAGCCCGTGCTCAAACCCATAATGAGCTGCCTCATTACAAAAACCATGAGGCCGTACTAACGCAAGGCCGAGCTGTTCGGGCACGGTTCCTTGTGCGTAGTTTAACTCCTTTCCATGTCTGTGTCTAAGTAGACGACTACTTTCAAGAATCCCGGATGCCTCCTCTCACCACAATCTGCAGTCAGAGTTTTCAGGACTTGAGGGCAGGTTTTCGTTTGCCGGAGACAGTGGGACGGGAGGCTTTGGCCTTTGGAGAGTGTTCTTCCTTCGATTCTGTTATTTTGTAGCGGCTCGAGTTGAAGCATATTTTGAATATCAGAACCTAATAGCATTGTGTTGTTTTGGGTTTTAAAAAGAAAAACCGCAGAAGGGCTAGGATTTGCATCAAGTCAAGGGCTGCGAACCCCCGATGCTCCGGTCGAGAGGAACCACTCCTTACTCTTGTGTCGTCTCACTATTCGGCATTCAGAGAAGTACCCTACAATCAAAGCTGTCTGACCTATGCAGTCACAATGGCAGAATGCGTGTGATTATGCCCCCTCGGCTGTGCCAATATCTCCCGATGTTTGGATGGACGCTCCCTTTGTCGGCTCACAGGGTCACAAATTGAGAAGTAGCATGGCCGTGCGCGACATCTCGCGTGGAGGCCGATGGACGTGAGGACTGGGCGCTCTGTGAAGAAGCCCTCGATCCCTGGACCCCGAACGCTAAATCCGAAAACGGACGATGGCTTAAGCCTGCAACAGAGAGGTAGCTGTTGGGATCCAGAGCAACTTCCAGCTGACAGTTTTCTGCACTGATTTTTTTCTCTTGGGTGAGGTGCTTCAGCCTTCCATCGTGCCCGCAGTAAGAGAGAGTCGGCTCCCATGGGTAACCAAGTTGCTACTTCCTCCGGTGTGGATATGGTTTGCGTGTTCTGCAGTCAAGCAGGATAGAGATCGAGCACCATGATGAGAACTCGTTCCACACCACGTACAAGGTGGAGAGATACACCAAGTATGCCAAGGACGCTGCTCAGTCGCCAGCCCACCCTTCTTTTTTCTCAGGAATCCTGGCAAGATGCCATGACGAACTAGCTCCGAAACCGGGGCCCGAACAAATGTTGGCGTAGGCATGAGAAGATATGGCCTCGCATTTTTTTATGGCTTCTACCGGGGCTGGAGTCTGTTTCCAAAGTTTAGGGATCTGTTACAGTCTGATACGGTGCAGCATACACTAAGTCCAAGTGGTTCGCGAGCTGAGATGCTGCCTGCAGACTCGACTAGAATAGGGTTGAGTAGTGAATTGTAGTATGCCCTAAGGAATAGTATTTCTCATTGCTACATATGCGACCTCTATCGTATGCCTGAGGGCATCATCACCTCGCTTCCGGTGCCACCCATGCATATGGGAGCCAGCCTGTTGTAACCTGAATCCGGACAGACCCAGGCTCCAGCCTTCTCAGTGCAGGTATGCTTTTCGGTGTGGATCAAAGACGCATGAATACCTAGGTCGACCTGCAGGAGCATGCATCAACATCTCGCAATCTAGAGGTCAGCGTGGCGCAGTTACAAGGGACCACATTCATGCCTGTCTTCAGCCTGGAGCCGATCGACGAACTCTGGATTAAGGTTGAGGCTATGATGAACGTCCACCTCACAAACGAGAACATCTCCCACCGCGTCGTCACGATGCTTGGCTGAATCTCAAAAGAGCAAGTCGGATGCAGCGCAAGGGTACCGGCATTCGAGCACAACAGCTGCCTGGACTCCATGCACGCAGCACGAGTTCTGCTTGCTTCGCCTGGGTCATGTTTTGGGATTGTTCTGTTCCACGACCACTACATACTGCCAGTTCTGTGTGCCATCAATGTGTTCTCCAAGTCCTCGGTGCAGATCTGCGTGGCCTCAGACTCCTCAAATCGTAGTAGCCATGGTTTCGAGGTCTGGAAACTCTCAGAGACCCTTGTCCTAACCCTTACCTCTTAGGCCACCCAGGCCCACATCATCATGATGAGAGCCCCGATTCCCGAAAAGGAAGAAAGGATACTGGAAGAAAGCATAGTGACTCATTGGTGGTCCTGATGGCACAAGTATAAGATCACTACCACTCGACGAAGAGGCCGGCGTTTGTTTATAATGCTTCTTATGCTCCTTTGAATAAAAATATGAGTTCTGAGAGACGGCAAGCTTCGCCTGAGTGCCTGGTGAGACTTTGAGGAATCCGGGGCCGCCGAAAGGGTTCGCACCCTTCTGGAATTGCCGCGGCTGGTTCACGAGCATCAAGGGGGAGAAGGTGGCGGGTTGCCTGCGAGTGCAGAGTTTCTGTTGGCTTTGGTGTGGGCACCGGGGTTCATAATGCAAGCTTCGGGGTTTAGGCTGGATGTCAGAGTCCCAGATGTTATGGGCATCGTTTCTTTTGCAAATCGAGACCTTGGCCGGCTCGAAGTTTTGCGTCAGCGCGAGTCGTTGCAGAGTGGCGGCTTGTTCCTTAAGTTGATAATCAATTTTGCATGCGAGGTGCGCTACCCGCGCCTGGGCTCTTTCGAAGCACCTTGGTTGAAAATCCTGAGGGTCTAGTTGTCGAGGCTTGAACAGCCCAGGGCGGGATGTGGGTGTTCAAACTCTCCGGGTCCTTGACGATACTGATGTGTATATAGGTTCCCGGGTCCGGCTGGGTGTGGGCTAGCGGCTAGCTGGTGACTAATTAAAGTGGTCTGATTGCTCACAGGAATGCCGCAAGCCCCCGAGTGTCTTGACCTTGATGATGCGCATCATGCGTACTCGCGAAAATCATGCAAAGCATGGCCCTGTGAATCTCCCGAAGATATGCGATGCTGATGTCGCTGCATTCTACTTCCCTATCTGACTCGCTAGCTCTTTCGTGATTTGCTTGGCCATGGCGTCCTGGCGATGTTTCATTCGAAGCACTTGAAGCTCCGGGTTTGTGTTCTACGTCCAGAGCCGAACTCACGAAGTGAAATCTGAATTTCCTGCTCGATCTCGGGGCCTAACGGCGGCCCCAGTGCCTAAAGTCACCAGTTTTAATCTGTGGGTGGCGGTCAACAACTCCAGTATAAGAATTCTTCAAGCACATTGCCCGCCTGCGCTTTGCGATTCAACCGGTGCAGTCTTAGAAACCTGGTAGGATGCCTGGTATGCTTGGTGTCTCCAAGCCCTGAGCCCAAGTCTTCCCCAAAGTCTGAGAACCCACCCACGCTGACACAACAACAGAACAGAATTCTTTTGCTTCCAAGTCCGCCCAGCTGAAGTTCACTCCAAGACCCAAATTCTGAAAACCTGCGTCTCTTAGGTGACTGTGCTCTTATCCTCTGGCTTCGCACCACCAACATCCGGGCCGCTAGACTCGTATGGTCGTGAACCATACCTAGTAGCGAGCCGAGATGCCGCTCACTAGGAAAAATACGAATAAAACATTACATGTATACATACAACTAGTCCAGGGGCACTTGCTGTGTTGAAGATGCACCGGATTTGCTGGATACTCGAGCCAACTTGGTGATTGTTGGGATTTCGATGTCCTAGGAAATCGGGCGTTCCTGGTGTCTTTCGGTGTGCGAGCACGCCGTCCCAACAAGAATAGCATCGTTCGCATTTGGACAAAGTCATGTTGATGCTCCCTATCCAATGAGTTCTATGTATGTCTGTATGTATGTAAGTAAGTATGTATGTATGTATGTACGCATGCATGCATGCGTGGATGTATGTACGTGTGTGTTTGTGCATGGCCGGACGGATGGACGGGTGGATGGATGGATGGACGGACCTGTATGTGGTGACTATGATGATGATGCTGCTGCTGGCGGTGCTGCAGCTGCTGCTAACGATTGATGACGATGATGATGATGATGAGGATGATCGCGACAATGATGATGATGATGATGTTGATGGTGCTGATGAGAAGGATAGCAGTTAAAGTTGCGCACGTCCATTACAAAGAGCATTTCAGACTGCTTCTACGCTTCACGGCCCAGACGCTAGTTACTCACCAGGCTTAGGTCAAATTTCATCGATATCCTTGCAGTAATTTCACTTTTGGAGGGCCTCCCTAAACATTCGGTGGTTTCAGAACATGCTGAACTCAACTAAAATATAGACCATATTATGCCAAAGTCGAAGGCTCATAGGATAAGACCCTGGAAACAGTCATCTTCAGAGCAGCTCCAGAATCGAGCCGTCAGAGCTATTGAGCGGGTTCGAGGTGGTGGCTTTGGGCTGCAAGTTGCGTGCCCTCCTTAGGAGCCTTAGGATTCCTTCATTGCCTCTATCTCGCCTGAAAGCTCGGATCTCTTGCGATGAGCAGACTTCCAGGAATTTTTGAAAAGGTACCCATCTGTGCCCACTCGCTGCAGGCTCCCGGATCGACTCCAGGTGTGGTCCAAGCTCAGCAACTCGGCCGGGCAGTCCGAGCCTTCAGACCAGCTTCTAATTCACCCTTTTCGCTGAGCTCTTGGGTATTTCAGATGTGGCTTTGGCAGGCGGTTGGGATGGACCCAAGCTGGCCTCGACACCTCACCCCATCCCCGAGCCTGGACGATGAACCAAGCACTCATTGGTCCCACATGCTGAAAGGTTCGCAACGATGGCCGAACCCTGACACGCTTGCACAGAAGGCCGATGACAAGCGGGATGTGGGTCTGTCTTTGGGAAAGAGGCGGTTCAGGAGTTAGATCGATCTCGCATTGCCTGGCCATTTCCGAGAGAGGTCGCGTTTGTGCTTTGGCCTCAGATGTTCTTGCTGCAGAACGGCAGAACTGCCGCGCAGTCTTTACAGTGTTTGAAAGTATATTCGAGTATAGCTATGGCATATCATCTGGGCATATGATAGTCTGATATTCAGACATCAACTTCGTATACTTGTGTGTATTATAGTACTATAGGTACAGTTTATCATAATTAGTATATGATATCACAAGCACAGTTCAGTAGATGTAAGTATGTTCTGGTATGTTAGAACCGCCCGGCTTTTTTGTTTCGGAGCCCCTAAACCCTAAACCCTAAACCCTAGAGAGCGCCGCTGACCATTTGCATGGGCGCTCGAGGCTCCGACCGAGGCCCCCGGCCGAGCGTCTCGTCAGAACGGTGAGGGAGGGTAAAGCCTCCCGGTATACGAGGACTGCAGTGACCCAGCCCCGCTATTGACTTCTTGCCGTCAGACCATGAAGGTGTTTTTTGGTCTGTCCTGGGGGTCTGGGGGGGTACCCCAGGGGGGTCTGGGGCCCCAGCCTGGCAGATTCCAGGGACCCGGGGCCTTCTGGGCCTGTCCGAGGGGCGGACCTGGCCAATTTTCGCGGCAGGCTGCTGCCGATCGCCCGTTTTTGGCAGTTTTGGGGGTCTGGGGGGGGGTACCCCAGGGGGGTCTGGGGCCCCAGGCTGGCAGATTCCAGGGACCCGGGGCCTCTTGGGCCCGTCCGAGGGGGCGATCCCGCCAATTTTCCGAAAAGCAGTGAAATGGCAGTGTTGTCATAGGAGTCTGGGGCCCCAGGCTGGTAGATTCCAGGGAGCCGGGGCCTCCTGGGCCTGTCCGAAGGGGCGACCCCGCCAAGTCCTCTCCAAAAGTTCGGCGGCCAACCTGCCCTGCCCTGTCTCCTGTCCGTGAAACGCGCGAAGTCGTTCTTTGCCCGAGAGGCGAAGTGTTTGTTGGGAGC
>CAJNJA010092463.1:0-19620 GCA_905231915.1 Symbiodinium necroappetens
CCTCACAAAGCAAGGCACTACGCAGCAGCTCACGCTCCAGCCGAAACCCTTAGTAGTAGTAGTAGTAGTAGTAGGAGGAGGAGGAGGAGGAGCAGCAGCAGCAGCAGCAGGAGGAGGAGGAGGAGGAGGCGTCGTAGTAGTAGTAGTAGTAGTAGTAGTAGTAGTAAATATAGTAGCAGCAGCAGCGGCTGTAAGAGTAGCAGGAGTAGCAGTAGCAGTAGCAGTAGCAGTAGCAGTAGCAGTAGCAGTAGCAGTAGCAGTAGCAGTAGCAGTTAGTAGTGGTAGCATGAGCAGTACCAGCAGCAGCAGCAGCAGCAGTAGTTTGGGTCGTCGTCGTCGTCGTAGTGGCCGCAATCGTACCAGGAGTGGCAGTAGATGAAGAGGCAGGAGTAGGAGCAGAAGTGGCAAGTAGCAGTCGTCGTGTTACATCGTCGTCGTCGTCGTCCTGGTCCTAGTCCCAGTTCTAGTCGCAACATTAGTAGGAGGATGTAAGTAAGCGGGCAAGTCAGCATGCACAATTAGGTCTTAACTTTGAGTGCAGCGCGACAGGCTGCCCATGTGTTTGAGAAGCACGAGAAATCCTGTAAATGTTGTTTCATCAGTTCATCACCAAAACCCAAGAACGGGGATGGGGGGGGCTGGACGGCAAAAAAAGAACCAAGCACGTTTAGACAGAAGGGGTTACAGCTCCGACGAGTTGGTCTAAACGCATCTGCAAAGTTAAGCCGGTTGTCCATGCCTTGTTAGCTACTCAGCTTGCGAATTTGCAGGCTGCGGCGTTTCTGTGCTGGCGAGATCCTGATATCGATAAGTTGGGTTGTTGAAATTATAGCAGGTTGTCATACTAGGTCAGGAAGTATGTGTGTATTCATGCCGCAGCAAAAGCTGTATTTAGTATCGCCAGCAGCAGCAGCAGCAGCCGCCATGACGCAGGTGCAGCACTACACGCAGCAGCGATCTCGTACTAACAACGAGAGCAGTAGGGATAGTGACGACAAAGCGAACTGACAGAATTCACGACAACGACAGTGCAAATGCACTTGCAGTACTGCTGATGACATTGCTGTTGGTGCTGGCGTTAAACTGCATAAGGGAACAATTTGGCACCAGTACATTTTCTTGATTTCAACTTCAGCGTGACCGTGATCTAACTCTTGACCCGAATGGGATTAGTCTTTTGATGGTATTGAGGTCTGCTGTTCCTGCCCGGCTAACTGGACCCTGGACTAGACCACGAACCCTAATTTTGAAAAGCTCTAAACTCCAGATCCTCAATCTCATGCTCTAGACTGTTGTGGAATTCTGGCTTAGCTTCTCTTCAGGTATCGCAATTCTCATGAGCAAGCAGTGCCTTGGCATGGCGAGGTCACGACCAGAAAGCCACTTCACAGTAACTTCTGCATCAAATATGTCGTAGCCGACATGCGAGGCTGTTACGATGTGATGCTAGGTGGTGCTATACACTCATGCGGCAGTCTGCCGTAGTCTACTAGGTTGCAGAAAGAGCTGGACTTAGCTTAGGCTTGTGAGAATCGTACCGTTGCTTCTAGCGGACCTGGCCTACACGAGCTCCGACGACAGCTCCACTCGTGACTCGGTCTCCGACTCGCTGTGCATCATTATCCAAGAGCATATACATGGGAATGCATGTGCATGGCGCGGGACGGGACGGCGGGGCGAGGTGGGTTGCAGCGAAGTGTTGAGGGGTTCCGAGTCGCACCAACACCAAGACCGGGTGAACTGCGGGACCTGCAAAGTATATCGGTATTCGCAGACTTGATAGGAGAGGCTGGTGCATTTGCCGATATGGGCTCTTTTGTGCTGTTGCTCATGCATTTCTGGACGATGCATGGAAGCTGAGAAGCGGACAAGGATTTGTGGTTGGCCTCGCGCCGTCTGGTGGTGACGAGCTGCTTAGATCGAATTCATGTCCAGGGCTATTAGTTCCAACCGAGCCGAGACTGTCGAATCTCGTGGCCCCAGGTCTGCGATCTGGCTCTTCGAGGTCGGTCCTTGTAGCTTTCCTGCTCCTTTGCCGCAGTGTCTTGCAGATGCAGCGCGGAGCGATCAATGCGAACAGAAGCCGTTTGCGAAGACGTTGCGGCTGAGGACTTGCAGCTCTTGCTGGGTCAGTTGGGCAGCAAGGGTGCACTTCGTGCGGTGCTGAGGAAGTGTCCGTGTGGCCTGGGATGCGAGAGCGAGAGAGAGGGTTCTTGGACTCAGGTGGAGACCTCGACGACTGCTTTTCTATTTCCACAACTGTCCTTGGAACAGGTGGTTGTGGGAAGGTTTACCTGGGAAGATCTAGATGGAACCTTGGCCAGATATCTGAAAGTCGCAACTGACCCGGTTCTCGGCTATGCCACAACCGTCTGTCAGCCCTCGTAGCTTCTGGCGCCGGCTCCGAAGCATCTTATGCTACAAGTAACACTGCATTGTAGCATAAGACAGCAGTGTGTAGGACATTTAGAGTTTGCTTTGCTGGATAACCAGCTATGACACTGTGACTTACGGTCTGCATTACTTTGCACCGCACGAGCCCAGTTTGACTCCCAGGAATCTGCCGCCGGTTTCAGGAAATTCTGCGAACGCCTCAGAGATGCGATGCGGTAGTCTCGCGAGCTGAACGGTTCGAGATGATGTGGTATGATGCAGAGGAATAGGGGAGAACACAACATGCCGGTGTAGAATACGGTGACCCAGCATGCAGCGGACAATGCGGCACACCATGTTTTGGACGTTATCGCAGACTAAATGTCGTGGGCATTCAATTATTGCATATGCGGGTTACTTGAATCTGCACACACAGACAGGCATAAACTACCATGTAATCTGGTGCGTTGTGCACGCAGCATGGAGCAGAGCGCGCGGATGTTGAATGAGATAGAATGAAGTGGTATTTACAATGTAGTAGAACAAAATAAAGCAAGCGCACACATCGTTTATGCTCGTACAATGTGTCGATTTCTCAATCAAGCGAGCTGACAGCTAAGCCGTAGGAAGAGGCATGTGAATGCATATTCCAATCATACGTATATGGGTGCGTATGCGTATGTGCGTCCCATTGCAGACGAGGCTTGTTTCGAATTCGAATGATGCGCCCAGAGTTAGCAAGAGGATTATCGGTCTCCTTTTAGACAAGGTGGTGAAACGTGTTGAAGTCTGAAATCTGTTTATCTTTTGACCATGCGGTGTATCTGTCTTCAGGTGACTGCCGGTGGTCCAGTAGCATTGAAGGAGATAGCACCACGACAAATCCCCATCGAGCAACTGGTCAGGAGCCCACTGTGTTACCGAAATGTTCTGATTCTTTGCACGCATGCAGCCTCCATGTCCATTAATTAAACCGAAGCACCGCGCCAGGAGCGAAATAGGTTTCCTCACGGAGGTCCATGGCCATCCGCCGCTTGGACCAGAGTTCTGAGCACAGCTACTTGCCAAGCCGATGAGGGCAATTTAACTGACTCTTCTTCTGACATTGTGCTCTTGAGGAATGTTGCGGCGCTCTACGGCGTGTTCTGCAGCCGCAAAAAGCAGCCCTGCCAGGCCAGGAACAGGGGAGTTTGTGTGCTAGCAATGCTTTTCATGACCCGTGCACGGAACGTCTAGCTTGACAGGATGTCCCTCCAGCGCAGAGTCCTGAAACACCTGCCTTTGTCGAGGCGACAGACGGTCAAGATTCCGGGCAGGACACTGCTACGACGGTCCAAGCTGCTCGCAGATGCTGAGCGGCAAACCCTAAAAGCTCACACGCCACGCTTGGTTTTGGCAGGACGAGGGGAGAGATCGATGGTCGCCCCCTCAGCATTCGTTGGCAGTACTTGATTCTCCTGGTTCATGCTCAAGTCAGTCTTTTCCAAAAGCCCAACAGAGTCCAACATCCACTAGCTTTTGCTCCGTCTAGTGAGTGTTGGTTGAAGGCTGATTGCCCTGGAATTATACTCCGGTGGAGATCTCTTTGAACATGTGCTGAAGCACGGGGCCATGCGGGAAGCAGACGCAGTGCCTTGACCTTGTTGTGGCCCATCTCTCGCCTGAGTCTCTGCAAGCCCAACTTGAGAGAGAAACGACGAAATCCAGGCTGAAGTGATGCTGGGGCTACTCTCCGCATTGGCACACGTGCACAGCTTGGGCATTGTCCACCGCGACGTGAAATGCGAAGCTGGGTTGAATCCTAGTTCGCTCCTGTCTTCAAATCTGTCATGCAAACGGATAGTCGCTGACTGGAAGGAGAACATCTTGATTGCTGATACACGTGCTGTACTGGCGGACTTCGGTGCTTTGGCAGATGATCTGTGGACGGCGAGTGGAGAGCTATCCGAAAGAATCCGGCGTATAGAGAAGGCGGGATTGGATTGTGTCAGCACGTATTCGGATGCTGCAGGTATTGCTGCGAGCCTCGCTGATGCTGGAGCGATGGATAAGACGCTTGGACTCTCAAGGGTCTACGAAGTGTGTAAGCTCTATTGAAACACATCTAAAAGGAGTCGCCTCTCGAGGCGTGTCGGATCGCCTGGCTACGCAGCGCCCGAAGTTCTGCAGCTGGGAGTATGTTGGCCCCATAACATCCCAAAGCCACAGAAAGATCCATGCTGCGTCTTCGAAGAGTACTTTTGGATTTTTGCCGTAGTTGTGGCATTCGCAGTTGCTTTTGTTGCCAAGTCGCTCAGCTTGAAGGGGATGCGTCAAGAGCTTTTCCCGTGATGCCAGCGACTGAATAGTTCGAATCAGATAGTTCGAGAAGCCTGTATTCACGTGGGCGCTGAGGATGGGTGAGTGCCTTTGCCGCAGAAAGGAAGGCGGAAGAGACCGAAACCTCTACCCATGTGAGTAGAGTTGCGCCCAAGGCCATACGACGAAAAGATTGATGTTTTTGCCGCCGGCGTGGTCTTGTGACTTGCTCTGTCTTACTCACCGTAGCTTGTTCTGCTGTCGATTCCAAGTTGAGATGGTACGAAGGTACTACTGCCTCTCAGCTGTTCTTCCGTTTGCCGACAGCAGCGTGGAGAGAATACTTGCCCGGACAGTGCGTTCCGGGCTCAGTGGAGAGCTTCTGTGAGCAAAGCATCCGCGACTCGAGAAGTCGGCAGGCTGTAAAGTTCGCATGGACCGCGAGCGCTTTGCAGGATTCTCTGGAGGCAGATGAACCCAGCACCTGCACGCACGGCTGTTCAGTTGTGATGCGCATGCATGCACACATGAGTGTGCGTCTCAGTGGCAATGTCAGAGTGAGTACGCGTGAGTGTCACTGAATGATGCCTGGGGGCAGGCATCGTGAAGCTCACGAAGACCTTGCTGATGAAGGCAGGCTGCCTCACTGCGTTGTATTATTTGCCTCGCCTCGCTTGGATGTATGAGTCACAAAAAGTCAATGTTTGTGCATGTGATGCGCAGATTCGGAAGACGCTTCGTGTATCCTTGGGATGTAAGAAGGGCAAGCACTGGATGTCCGAGGATTCTACACACCGCCCGGCCGCGAAGCGTTCTTTCTTCGCTCTTTGGATGTTGCTCTCACCGCAAGACCGCAAGTCTGACTCTTGGAGGCAACAGGTCTCAGCTCGATGGTGTGACTTAGTGTGTATCCGTTGCCTCTGAGGAGCTTGCACGACAGTCTTTCCAGGCAGTGCCCGATGATGCAGACGAAAGTCTGCATCAGAGTTGCCCCCTGCCCGGAATTCTCGATGTAGCATCTCCGCTTGCGCGGAAAGAGAACGAGAGATGCTCACCTGAATGGAGTTGGGCAGGGCTTCACAGGTGCAGATACATCGGAATGTGACTCCAGGGTCCAGGTTTCAGGTTGTTGGTGGCGAGCTGGGTCCATGGCAGCTGTCATGAGGACTCTCAACTCTGGAAGAGGCTGAGAAGCTGATCAAGCAACTGGGCTTGACTGGCTTGGCTTTGCCAGGGAGGCCACTTGGATGCTTCCGAAGTTTGCCTGACAAGGACTGAGCCCGTGAACCAACACTCCCAGCGGCCAGCGAAGGCATTGCAAAATCCTGCCATGATGTGCCATGCACAGAACCCACGGAGCCCTTCTCAGTCCCGCAAGGTGAAGCGGTCATTGGTGGCCGTGGGCCCTAGCGTAAAAGAGGACCTGGGACCTTGTGCCATCACTCAGAACGTTTGGCGTTCCTGGGATTTCCCCTGGAGGAGCAGCGTCAAGGGCGGGAGGTGTCTCTCCAGCCCAAGCGGAAGGACCCCTGCAGCGGTCCGACATCTCGACGCTCAGCCGTCTGTCATTGTTTCTGTCATCGGGTCGTGACCTTCAGGACACCGCTGCCAGTACCCAGGCCGCTTCAGGCTGGGGCCTGGGGATTTCCGGGATTTCCGGCATTTCGGGGCTCTTCGGAGTCCGGAGACTTCGGTGTGGACACGCAGCTGTCCACAAACTCAAGCCTCAAGTTCTCGGGTCCGTGTAGACGTGAGGCATTTCCACGACGGAGGAACCTGCTGGAGGCCGTGTGCCGCCGCTCAGCACGGCATCTGCACAGACGTGAACAGACGTCTTCGGAGGTGTGTTCTCAACTAGAGGCCATCGTCTCAGTGCATTTTTTGAAGTCATGTTTTGGGGAAAGGTTCCCCCCAGCGTAGCGGTTCTTCCTAGGCGACATGGAAGCTGCGAACCCAGATCCATTGGTGATGGAGATTCGGCGGCCGAAGGCGCCAGCATCCCCAGGCCTGCGCAGCTAGCTCCGGCTCTGGTTTACGAAGCCCTCTGGTCCTTTGCAAGCTCTAGGATTTTTTCGCGGACGCCTCCGCCGGTACGTCTCAGCAATTCAAGGCCCGCCTCACTTCCGCACTCAGCCTCCACTCTTTTGGAGGCCTCGGTCCTGTGCAGGTACTCCAGGACGTGTGGCAAAGTCTGCCCAGCCCTCGGTCACCGTTCCGACCCACTCAAGCCCCGGAAGGAGATGGCAGGAGATGACAGCAAGAGAGACTTTGTTTCCGAGCACTTGAGTAAAGGCTGCACTCCCCGAGCAGAAAAAGAGCTGAGGTCACGGGCTGGCGCAGACCGAGTCCGCAGTCCCAACACAGAGCCGGCGGCCCGAGTCTGCTTAACACCTATGCATGAAGCATTTGTGAGACTAGTGTGCACTAGAGACCCTACTGCGTGACTCGTCCTTGTGCCTCTTGGCGCTCCTGGGCTCCTTTCGAAAAGCTCCTTATGATTCGCACCGAGGATCGGTCTTCCGGAGCGGATGCCCGAGGCCTTCTGAGGGGCCTTCTGCGAGGTTTGTATCGGGCTCGGAGTTAGGATCGTCTCAAGGCTTTTGGGTGTCAAGCTTCCAAGTCGTGCTTGCTTGAGGTTTGCATCTTGTGACCTAGTTCAAGAGCTTGTGGTGGCTCTTCGCAGAGACTTTGATAACCTCGAGGACCATGCCACCACGTGCTTCCTGGTCAGACGGAGATGAAGAAGGAGCTGGGAGGCAAGCTCCATGGCAGTGAACTCCAGTAAAGGCAGAATCACAACTTCCACCACTATGGAAATCATCATTATCTCCTCATCCTCCTCATGGTCTTGGTCACCCACGTATAAGCCACTGCTGACCATCAATCATCAAGACCACCACCCATCATAACCGCAAACAGGTTCGTTTTCCATTCTTACACCATCTCACCATCCTGATAAGTCGTTGCAGCAGCGTGGTCGTAGAAGGCTCCCTATTCTTCAGCATCATTGTTCTGCCCCTTTCCGCCATCATGTTTATCATCATAACGGTGATAATCACACTCATCATCTTCTTGTCTTTCGCCATCATCTTTTGTTATCGCGACGGCATTTCCTCTCCTCCTCCTCCTGCTGCTCCTCCTCCCCCTCCTTCTGCTCCTCCTCCTCCTCCTCCCCCTCCCCATGGGTTCTTTTTGGGCATTTCTTTTGGTTTTCCCTGCGCCTGCAAGTGCCGACGAGTCAGTCAGCCAGTCAGTCGTCCGTCGATCCGCGAGCCCGCCAGTCAGTCAGTCGGTCGGTGCATCGGTCGGTACGCGAGCACGCCGGTCTGTCGGTGTCGGTCAGTCGGGCCGTCGGTCGGTTGGTCCATGTGCCAAGCGCCGGGCAGTCAGTCAGTCGGACAGTCGGTCCGCCAGTGTTTGAGATATATGATGGACCGATATCGCCAAATGAAGGGGTGTGATTAAGATATAGGATGAACCGTTATGGCCGAATAACGGGGGCGTGTTCGACATATGCGCTGAGCCGTTATCGCCAAATGGGGGGGGGAGCGTTTACAACATGTGATGAACCGTTGTCGCCAAATGAGGGGGCGTGTTCAAGATATATGATGAACCGGAATCACCAAATAAAGGGGGCGGCGTGTTTAAGATATGTGGTGAGCCGCCTCGCCACATGAGGGTGCGTGTTTAAGATATATGATGAGCCGGCATCGCTAAATGAGGGCTGTGTTCAGCGTAATCGCCAAATGACGGGGCGCGTTTAACATATATGATGAACCGTTATAGCCAAATGAGGGTGCTTGTTTAAGATATGTGGTGAACCGTTTTCGCCAAATGAGGGGGCATGTTCAAGATATATGATACCCCATGAGGGGGCGTGGCTCTGCAAACAGGTTGTGGACAGCATCGCGGGTCCCGATGATGACGTTTGTGGATACCTGTGAGTTGCTGCGAAGCTGCCAAAAAGAAAAGAGGTGTGCGAATGTGTCATATGAGGGCCGTGCAGTATGGTGCAAGGTCTGCATGACCCATGAATTCAAGACCAAAAAATAGTCAAAAAAGAACAGGTGCAGCCTTCACGTGAGGCCCATCCCCTGTCACTGTTATACATTTTCGACCATGCATGCCCAGAAAACCAACAAAAATACTCCCAACAATCCAAAAACATACCCCAAAAAAGCCTGGACCCATCCGTGATGAGAGATGTCATTCCAGTTCTACAGATCCAGATTCACATCCAACTTGGCATGCTCAGGACCAGTGCGCTGACTTGGCGGCATTGCTGGCACAAGGGGAAGAAAATCATGAGCTTGCGAGGCCTTGCCCGAACAGCCTATCATCACGGGGCCAGTGGTCAAGTTGTTTGTAAGATAGCTTCCTCTCCCATCCCGAATCAGATCATGATAGCATGCCTGCTGATGTAGAAACTCCTGCGCCTTCAAGGCGATTTGGCTCTGTAGCTGCTTTGTGGCACTGGGGGCAGACATGTGAAGTCGCTATTTCCAACCTGGGGTACCAGAAAGACCAGGGTTGGATTGATTTCGGGCTGCAGACTGAGGCCAGTTCGCCTCCACAGCTGGAGCCAGAAGCCTTGAACGCCAGTTACACGGAGGACTTTGATGCTGGTGCTCGCGACCGTTTCCGGGCACTACCGAGTACAAAGTTGAGAATCCCGTGCCTTTTGAACAGTGAAGGCATCGGCCAATCTAAGGTTGGGATGACGATGCAGAGAACTGCTCGATTTGCAGTGCATTATTGGGACGACGTGACGGGCCCAGCCTGTATCGGAGAGCTTCCACAGTGAGTATTGCAAGCTCGGCAAGACATCGCCGAGGTCGTTTGCGGCCTCGGCACCACTGTCGCATCTGTGGTCGCTGTGTTTGTGCGACCTGCCACCAGAAAGTTTCTCACAACCTCATGCTACAAGTCCTGGCTGGCTACAAGTAATTAGGATCAGCCTATGTGGTCCAAAAACAATGCTCTGCCGTGAGGCATCGTGTTCCCCAAACCTTGCGCTGATGCCCGGCTCGGGGAGGGAGCTGCAACGTGCTTGCACTCCCTGCATGGCCGTAGCTCCTCGGATCTTCGATTCTCCGATTCCGGTCTGGTCAGAATTTGGAATGTGGAGCTGCTGCCGGACTGCGCCAGAGCTGATCAACTGTGCTGCATGCGTCCGTATTTTTTCAGGCTTCTTGGCCCAAGCCTCTGCGTCTGGCGGGCAGTGTCAGACCCGGCACCCTGTGTCGACTGCGTGCACATGTCTAAGTGCGACGGATGTAGCCAACCGTACACACTGAGTACACCATCCCCTTGCTTTGCAGCTTGAGAAATACCGCGCAATCTACTGCAGTCCAGTTATACCATCGCCGGGTCAACGGCTCGTAGCAGTCTGCCTTGCCATGGCAAATGCTGAGACTCTCAGCTTCCAGGATCTCCTGTTAAAACTGGCAGCTGCACACGATCGAGAGGTTGCAAATGCCAAGGCAGCTTGACAAAAAAACTTGGTTTCGGAGCTGACCGCCTAGACTCCAAGATAAGCCATCGACCCAAGACCGGCACAGTCATATGAGTTATCTTCCATAGACACTGTGCTCCGAAGTCTATTTGGGATCAGTTTTGCAGCCAAGAATTGCAATGTCATGCGCTGAAGTTTAGCACACTGCCTTGCGAGTTGTCGCTCATTGCGTGGAGCTTTAAGGAGGGGCAAGAGGAGGCGCCTGCGATACCGGATAACAGCCAGCATCTGCGCCAACCGAAAGATCTGTCATGAAAATGATGAGTTCGTGTCGGATTTACAGGGCGTTTCTGCGAGACCATCTGCTAGTGACTGCAAATGACAGGAAAAGTCGAAGCTCCGGAGAAAAATCGAGGACACTCCTGCTGACCCATTCAGCGAGGCAAAACGAGTGCAATGCTGAAGGAGCTTCGGCAAGCAGCTGGCTCCGCAAAGAACGAGGTCAGAAAGGAAAACTCAGAGTTATCCGACGTTGAAGACTTGGACACAGGGTTTCTGCGGCGGCAATAAAGTGACATCAAGTTTTGTTTATTGTGTGGTTTACCATCGGCTTCGATCCATCTCGTCGTGCTTGGGTCTCCCATCGCTCAGCTCTCATTTTCAGAGCGTTGCCTGTGATTGTAGCCGACTCCTCGCCTACAAGCGGCGTCTATTTCCTCTCGGGATCCAGCGGGGCACCTACAAAGTCGCCTCCTGTAAGTAAGCAGCAGAAGCAGCACGTCGCAGCAACAGAATCGGGTCAATCGGGTCAAGCAAACAAGCGGATGGGAAACATGTGCAGCAGGTGCGAAGGTGGCTCGGATATGCTATAAGTTGTTGGGGGTTCTGCGGCCTGGTCTGCGGCCCAAGACCCCGGCCAAACTCGTGCAAGGCCATCCGAGGCCAGAGCTGCGTCGACTCTGAAAAAGATTGTCGCAGCGGTCATCCTCACATCTGCGCACTTGGCAGATTCAAATTCACTACTTCCGCTGCTAAGGCTGGTTCACGTGAAATCGGCATCCAAAGGACGATGTGAAGTTGTGCTTGGCTGAGCGCAGTTGGCACCTCGAGTCCTTACGGTGATTCTTCAGGATCCGGTGGAGTGGTGAAGCAGCCCCGAATGAGTCAGAGCTCGTTGGCTTCTGGGGGGTCGCCGATGCGGCTGTCTTTGCGGAACTTTTCAGAGCAGGAGAGCGCGTGCAGATCCGTGCAGCTGTGCAGCGAGCTATCCTCGTTGCCTCGTTGCTTGTGGTGTCACTCCTTGTCCCCATAATCGTGCAAGTCCTTGGCAATTCCGAGCCATGATCTGTGACGTCTTGAGCGGCCTGAAGGCTGAGCCTCATGCGTTGCTGCGCTGCTAGACCCTCTGGATGCAACGGCAGACACAGAGAGAGGGGTTGTGGCCATTTTGGCTCAAGTGCTGCACCTTTGCTTGGAGGTCTGTTCCGCCTCCTTGCATCCGGGGGGGAGACAGAAGATTGACCTAGGGCTTGCCCTGGGAAAGCCTTTCTGTTTCTCTCCAGCGGTGCTTGAGCTAACATATCCGACGCATTTCTGCTTAAGAGGCCCCTAAACGCCTGATTTCGTGCAATGTTCGCGGAGGGCAAGAGTGCTGAACTACACCTCTGTGGGGGACCGAGTGAGTGCAAGGTCTTCTTTATCGAAGCTTCTGAGGGGGAGGACAAACACCTCCTCACCTGCCGCCACCTTGCCTCGACTGCCGCGGTGACCCGGTGGAACCAGTACGCTGGGTGAAGAACTCCACCTCAAAGTTCGTGACTTGGGTCAAGAACGACAAGATAGCATAGAACAACTACATGGACCATGGCAGGACAGGAGGGGAAAGTGTGCAAGCTGTGCCGCTATGCCGAGGGGATGTGCCAGATCGGGTTTGGGACAGCCTCTACTACGAAGCCCTGCCCGGAGAAGGTCCTCTTCATGACAAGGAGGGGATTGCATCCACAATTTGATCCAGAACCGAGCATGGACCAGTGGATCAACTCCGAGGTGCGGTATGACTATGTATGACTTGCTGGCGGGGAAGTACATGAAGCCTACGGGGGAAGTGCTCAACGCGACCCCAGGAAGGACCTATGAACGTTTTCGAAGCAGGCACACTGCTCG
Source organism: Symbiodinium necroappetens (assembly GCA_905231915.1). NCBI lineage: Eukaryota > Dinophyceae > Suessiales > Symbiodiniaceae > Symbiodinium > Symbiodinium necroappetens. The sequence goes on from CAJNJA010092463.1 coordinate 12,290, forward strand.
CTGTCGCACGGGGGACTTAGCGGATAAGCTCACCCGTATCACCGACAAATATCTCCCGCTGGTCGCCAGTGACAGCAGAGTCTTTGTCATGCGCTTCCGCGAGAAGGTCCCCAAGCTGCTGAAGAAAGCGTGCAAAATCCGAAGACGGATCAAGGCCAAAAAGCAGGGGGATGCGAAGAAGGTGCCAGTGCAATCCCCAAGGAGGGGAACGAAAGAGCAGCATGTGACAAAGGAGGACACAAAAAAGGTGCCAGTGCAACTTCCGAGGGGGGGAAAGACAGAGCAGCATGTGACAAAGGAGCACGACGAAGACCAGGAAAGCATCCCTGATTGGGGGGATGACGCCATGGACACTACAGAGGAGAACCTGGAACCGGCGAATACCGCTGATGTGGCCGAGGGGCACGATCTTGCCTCCATCAGACAGCGGGGAAAGCGTTGGGATCCTCGCCCAACGCCCCAGCGAGCCCAGTGCAGTACCCAGAAGGCAAAGTACACAAGGGGGAGGCATGCAACTCCTGCAACAAGCTGTGCAACAAGTTCAAGCACACATGACAAGACGAAGAGAAGAACGGGGACTACACCAAGCCGAGCCAGACCTGAGCCGTGAGTGAGTCGGGGGACATTTTGTCCATACAATCCGTTGTCTTCCAGACATGTACAGCTTCTGCGCCAACTCGTGCCTCGCCTTCCTTACGCAGCATAAGGGGGAGGGGGGATGCTTTGATGATTGAGAACCTAGCTGTTGTGCTTCGCGTTTGGACTTAAGGGGGCCAAATACCTCAATCCTTTCATGTATTCCTTTCTGAATGGCAATCTGATCCATTCCGTGAGTGCATGTTTGATCCAACTCGAGTAACTTGACTTGACAGAGGCGGGGGAGCGAATTCTTTAAGCGGGCCATATGTCTGGCTCTTCTCGGGCAAACTCATTCCAACCTGGGCAAAACCGCCCTTAATCCTTGTGCCTTTTCAACGCCCCCCTAACCGTACCTGTCCTTCCTTTTCTGCGGGGAGCGGACTGACCAGATGGTGCTGAGCTTAGTTTGTTTGCCTGCTTTATGTGACTTGCTTGCTTCTCGGGGGAAACAAACCTGGTTAACCGCTCCAAGTTCGTGCGGCTGAGCTTCTTTCCGCGAATCGGAACGGGGATGGTTCCTTCCATGAACCGCAGGAGCGCGTTCGCGCGCGGGGTGTGGGGTTGGACCACCCTGCACCTCTTGCCTGGTAGAGAGAGAGAGAGAGAGAGAGAGAGGTGTTGTGATAGCAGCGCTCCTTGCCGTACGCACAGTTGAGCACTTTTACCGCTGTACAGGGGGGATGAGGCAATTCGTACCGGCACCTTTTTCCTTGTCCCTTGTTTTCTGGGGCTTCGGATGACCTACGTGTAACGGGGACTTACAGCCGTCGTTTCACGAAATCCAGCGGAGTGGAGCTCCGATGGGCGGGGGAGTTGGCCAAGTAATATTGTTGGACTGACGGTTTCGGTAGCCTCGTTCTACTGTTTTGCTGTAAGCTCGAGGCGGGTATTTGGACGGCCAGGAAACTCCGCCCAGCAGTTGTATCTGGGGAGACCGTGGATGACCGGTCATGGTCTAGGAGGGGTGTTTTTGGGGGGGTTGGGTTTACCAGCACATTCCGAGGAACACGTGCCTTCTCCCAACCCCGGAAAGGGTGACGCCGACCTTGCTGACACGGACCGTGGCGGGGTAGGCCTTCGGGCCAGGTCCCCTTGGGCCCCTTACCCCAAGCAAGCAAGCAAGCAAGCAACAGAGGGGTAGGCCCTCGGGCCAGGGTGCTTGCACCCAAACCCCAGGCAAGCAAGCAAGCAAGAGAGGTCGAAAGATCTGTGACGTAGTGCACAACTCGGCCTAAGCCCACTCACTATGTTCGGCTGTGTCCGAAGTGGTGTTTGCAGGATGGTGAAGCGGGCACGACGCCAAGCCCTAGGGCATCTGGATCCGGCATGCTGTTCGGGATGGTGCCGTCAAGCCCAAGTGCGCCCAGAGCATCGAGTTTCTCGGCAGCAATTTGAAAGACAGAGACTCCAGAGAGACTCCACTGGCTGCTGAGGTTCTAGCAGAAAGGTGGCACCTGCCCCTGTACAGGCTGCGTCCAGCAGGGGTCGCAGGAACAGTGCGATGCTGATTCCCGGAGTTCCAGCGCCGAAAACTCCCGACCCGAAAAAGCCCTCCTTCGGAGCCCCGTCACTGGGTGCTCAAACCCCACCCTTCACCCCACGATCCTCCAATGGAGCTCACCAGAGCCCGCAGCAGAGCAGGGCGCGAAGAGGCAGGGCATCTGTGGAGCGGTTCGTTGGCGACGGCACTGCAGAGCTGGATCGTTTTTAGGCGCTACCGTCGGCCTGGGTGGGTTCACTGGTGAGGCGCGTCGGGGCGGCGAGGGGTCTTCTACATACAACACTGTGATATGTGATCCCTTGGTGAGGAAGTTAAGCTGCTGCCTGTTTGGCGGCTTGGCTGAAATCCAGGGTTCAGCTGATTTATTTTGGGCTGCGCACACTTCCAAAAGAGACGTTGTGAACCGAGGAGCAAGTCCACTCAGGGACTGGCTGCCCGGGTCAACGTTAGATGCAAGTCTGCACTGAGCTGCTGTAGCTGTAGCGAGCGTCTCAGCGTCTCAGCTTGAACATAGCTCTTGAGATTCCACGGGCTGCTGAGGATCTGCAAACGCTGGCATGAAGGACGCGGAGGATCGGCTTTCAGAGGTGCTTGGCGTGTCACTCTTGCAAAGTCTTGAAACCTGTTCAGGGAAACCCGATGCCTGGCGATTGCGCAAGCCCAGAAAAGAAGGGAACAAACGGCTGCAGACGATGCATGCGATATATGCATGCGCTTCTCTCTGGCTTTGTCTCGGACCCGAGCTCTCCACGACGTATTACGTGGGAAGTCACTTGTCTTGCGAATTGCCGGTTAGAGCCTGTGAGGCTACGAGGTTTCGGTGCCTGATTTGAGGTATTTGGGCTATTGCTCATCATTTACGATCTCATTTGGCTGCCCATGCAAGTCTTCGACTCAACAGACTCACAATTCACCTTTGCGACCGGCGTGTTGTCCTCCATTTACTGGCCCTCGCCTCATTATGCAAGTGCAGCGCTGATCGGCCAGCAGTTTCTATCGCATGTCATAAAGTTTCAAGCCGTAGAGTGGCCACGCGATGCAGGACCTTCGACATCCCGCTGTCATTCCTGGTTGGCTTTGCTATCCAAGACCAAGGCACCTGCTCTTTGCATCGGCAGGGCTGGAATCCGAAGACCCCAGCAGCTTAAGTTCCAGCGAGCACTTGTAGCACGAGTTCGTGCTGTGTAGCAACAGGCGTTATTGAGAAGGATTTGAAGAAGATCGCATGGAACTACTGCACGGGCTGGCTGTCACTAGATCTCGCTATCGTGACGATCGTCCGGCACCCAGCGGCTCTCTGAGGTGTCTGCGTTTTATGGGCTCAGCTTGGGTACAAAACTTTGCAGCAAAGCCTGTCAGGACTGGGTGATCAACTTTCTGGACTGGACGAGCAGCTCATCGGTCAGTGCTGGAGAGGGTATCTCCTTCTTTCGCATCGGAAAGGCCGGCGAATTGTCAGGTGCAGCACGACTTCCTGGAGGGTTCTTCCTGAGTTTTTGTTGACAGCGAGCTTCTTTGTCTGCTTCAGGCGGTTCGTTTCCTGCGCTTGCTTCGCCTGCTGCGTCTGCTGAGAGCCCATGGACCGCGGCATTGGGTTCTAGATTCTAGATAGAATCGTGGTCGTTGTCAGGGTCAGGATCACACTGTCTGACAGCTTAGAATTGTTCGTGCCTGTCCTCAGAATGTGCTTCGCGAGGACGATTGAATGAGCTGCTGGAGCACGTGCAGTCTGAGCGCCTTACTTGCACGAAGGTTTGCAAGAAGCCGTGTCCATGAAACATCGAAAGCGTCACACTTGACAGCAGTTTACAACTCCTGAGGGTCTCCGTGATCTTTATCAGTGTTGCGCGATTGTGGCTCGTCGGGGAGCTAGTGGCTTCAGCACCTGAACAAGGATACAAGCGATGCGTCAAACCTTTCACTTTGTTATGCCCAGGATAGCTTTTATCATGCTGCTGAACCATATGGTTGCCTGTGCTTGGTTTTGGATCGGGAGCCTTTGCTGATTTCGGTACAGCAGCAGCTGGAAACAGATGCAGAGAAGCTTATCCAAGCCACATGTGCTGCACTCTCCCCCTGGAGTTCAGGCTACTCAACAGACCGGACACGTGGCTCCTTCAAGCAGATTCAGATATTCTCGTTGCACCCATGGCCTACCAGCTGCTTGGCCCTCGATGAAATATGGTACAGTACTGAGTGTGATGGGTCTCCCAGACTCAGGAGCAGGTTACAAGCCTCTGAGCATGTGCACATGTGCTGTTGCATCTGTTGCATGCTGTCTTACATTGCGGGTCATGCCGCTGACACGGCATGCCGTTTTTCTCGGGACTTCCGTCTTAAAGACAGTGCGTCTTTTATCAGATACCTTTGGTATCCTCTGGTCATATCCGAGGTATTTCACGGCATTGCACTGGTCGCTGACGCAGTTCACTCCAGCTTCAATGGAGGTGAGCCTGTCCGAGGGTTCTAGGGCACTTTCTGCCCTTTTTTTGCTTCGGTTTTCGTACGGTTCGACTTGACATGGAGCAAGCTTCTGGGGCTTGGAGCAATGACAGTGTTTTGTTGAGGTCGTTCCCAAAAATGAGATCGAGCGTCTCTTCAATGTCGTCGTCATCATCTCAGCCATGGTGATATTCTCCACATTCATCTCCGCCATCACCAATGCCATGAACCAGCTGCGAAACTTGAACAGCGACACGGCTGCACATCTATCCTGGACTCGAGCATCCTTTCGCAATCTTTCACCGATAACTCTTTGCATCCCAGGTGAGCGGAATGAGCAAGCAGCTCTTCTTCGTCGCTACATGCAGCAGTACCCCAACGTGGCCTGACTTTGCATCGCTGTAAAGCTTACCTGTGTGCTGCTGCTCGCTTGGTCAGGTCTCTGCGCCAGTGAAAGCTAGGGTGTGGCGGAGCGTTAAAACCCTGAGCCAGACTCGCTCACGCGTGCCAGCGGCTTACATTTCCGTTTCCAAGCTCGAGCTTACCGTGTCATGTGGTGCACCTGCACCAAAATCTCGACATTATTCGAGCTGGCTGGTGCAGGCACGAAGCTGATGATCGAAGCTGAGCTATTGCCTGCCATGGATGCACAGACAACCTGTTTGTGATAGGACCGTCTCGATTGGGTGCCCTCCAGGTCACACTGCTCCGCTTAATGCCGCTAAGTCTGCGGCATGATCTGAGCCAGGCTGGGTAGCCATTCTTGGCATGACCAGCTGCATCGCTGCATGTGTCATGCAATGGATATGCGAACCGAAGGAAATTTACTCCGCACAATTCCAACATCCATTCTTCGTTGTGGCTTGGTGGGCAGCAGGCGGAGATAGGACGCATCGGAGGCATGAAACACCGCATCATAGGGCACCAAATGTGAAGCTAACGCAGCGCCGGAGTTGAGGTGTGCGAAACGTGCTTCTTAGATCAAACGCGGAAGATCTACAGCACGGCTCTGACCGAGAAATACCTAAGCACTACACAAGAGCTGATCACTCGAGGTGAGAACGTGACTTGGCTTTGTAAGTCGTGTGGACCTGTGGTACATCTTTCTCCGTGCAGATCTGCCGAATATGCATTTTGCCATGCCATGTCAGGCTACACACATGTATTTCTTGAACAGTCGCGTGCCGGAGTCACTGCTGGAGTATTTTGAAGCCAACGCCCAAGTCGCTTAGCCGCAAACTACGGCTTCTCAAGGGTGCCTCTCGAGCTCATCATGTCCCCAGCCTCTGGTTGTGTGTCCAACGCATAACACATCCCGAACGGTGCCAGACTGCCAGAGCAAGTGCGAGCCTGATCACGATGCCTTCCTTGCCTGTGGAGGAGCCCACACTCAAACTGACTGCCGGTGCCTGGTCGCTTGTCTACGAAGAGAGAGCTGTGCCCTGGGAACGTCATAAGGTTGAGCAGCTACGGGTAGCACTAAACTAATTGGTTTGCTTGGCCAGGAAGGTCAAGCTTGGGTGAGTACTGACAGCAACTGAAGCCACATGTCTCCAAGGCTATGCGAGGCGGCCCTCTGGGTGAAGTGGACGCACAAGGGCACAGCCAAGACCAACGAGAGCTCCGGATGTGAAGTCATCTCCGTAGACGCAGGAGAACATCACAGACCCTGGTGGTAGTCACTGCGCTGAGTATGGGAACCAGGGGAGGGGACCTGGAGGTAAAGAGGAGGCAAAGGTCTGTCATGCTATGCACGCACCCCACGCGACCGCGACAGCAGGAGTCTTTCAGAGCATTCTCAAAGATGATGCGCCAGTGCGAGAGCCGGTAGCTCAGATCGCTGGACATGCATCAACGGTGCCAGCGCCAGTTCAGAGCTTCCGTGTCAAACGCACACAGAAACTACAGCAGCCACGCCCTGGCAATCTGCGAGCTTCCGTGGACACTCAAGTCAGAAACGAGACGGGCACATCCCGTTTGCCAGGATGTCACGATGGCCTTCCCCTCTACAAGGTTTAGTCTGCTTCTGTACCCTGAGCTGTGATGGCGACAAACTATAAACTAATTACAGAGATCTTGCATGCATCTATGATGTGGCACGCGCACACACACACACACAAGTGCACGAGACTATTGAGTCATGCTGCAGATATATCGCTCCTGAGAGGCTTATACATTGTGCCCGATGAGTCGGTATGAAAGTCTTGCCTACCAGCTAGCTAACAGCTAGCATGTGCGGTGGTGGCGATCATTCTTCCGGACGGTCGGCTCAACACTGCGTACAAACTCACTCTCCGTATGCTCCAGCCAGGGCTGGCTTCAGGCTTTTGGATTTTGAAACACAGCTTTAAGCTGGTAGCTTACGGATACGTGCATCTTGTTTCTGTCCTGGTTGAGACGCTGCAGATGCAAAAAATGATCTTGCAGCAATACACTCCAAAGTGCAGACGGAAGCTGCCTCAGTGCACGGCAGACAGCCGCTCACAGACCCCATAAGAGCCAATGGCCTGAGTCATCGCTGCATTCTCAGATATTCTCAGAATCCTGACAGCCAACAACTCATAGTCACGATGGCTGGCAGGGTCGCACCGGCTCATAGCAGAAACTGCAGGCAAACAAAAGCACGCACGCGCACGCCCACACACACACACACACCCACACCCACACCCACACCCACACCCACACCCACACCCACACCCACACCCACACCCACACCCACACCCACACCCACACCCACCCCCACACCCAC
>CAJNJA010092474.1:0-15167 GCA_905231915.1 Symbiodinium necroappetens
GCTCCTGCTCCTGCTCCTGCTCCTGCTCCTGCTCCTGCTCCTGCTCCTGCTCCTGCTCCTGCTCCTGCTCCTGCTCCTGCTCCTGCTACTCCTACTCCTACTCCTACTCCTACTCCTACTCCTATTCCTACTACTCTGACTACTGACTGCTGATTACTTACATTGAAAAGAAGACTAACACTTGGACTACCGCGCACACCAGCATTAACACCAACACGAACATCAACATTGACACTAGCACTAACACTTACTCGACACTAGTACCACTGCTAATACAAACACAAATACTAATACGAAGACTCCGACTCCAACTCTCTGGGAGTGCTCCAGGTCCTGGCAGCTTTGGTTCCCTTCGGTGGGTCTGGGGCCCGGCGGCGAGCTCTTCTGGAAGTTTGGCGAACAATTATGCGTTGGTAAAATGACGGTTGTGGGGGCCCGGAGCTACGACGATGGCTTTGTGAGAATTTTGGTGGGCTTCTAACCTTGATGTCCTACTGGCAGACTCTCATGTGGCCCTCACAAACTCGCCTGTAGGCCCGAGCCTCAAGCCCGTGACCCTGCGCAGTTTTGGGATGAACCTGCACTCCAAGCCCTAGACCCGAACAAAAGAGCTTTCGCCCACCTATATACAACCCATGTAGCAGCCTTCAGAGAAGACCAGGTGTTTGCAATGCATAGGTTTTAGGAGGGCGTTGCAAGGACTGTGGCATTAGGGAATATTAGGGAGGTGTCCAGGGCTTTATACAGTAGGGAACGTACCTTCAAGTGCAAAGTCTCCTTAACCGGTTTTGAGGGGTAGTGCGTCCATTGCGGTTCTTGTATACTTGGCGTCAAGCGCCGAGTTCTACGGGTTTAAACCACGAGTTATTCCCTCATAGTCCTTGCACACATATACTATGACATGCCCCCGGACCCTCTTCTAATAATTAAGTCCTCTAGGTGACTTTCATCAAGGGTGCTCCCAGCCTATTGTGTCACTCACTATTTGCACAGGCATGTTTGCGGGAAAGTGTCGTCTGCTTCAGCACCTTCAGCAGCCCGTGGTCCAGGATGGCCTTGTGAAGTTTGCGCGAAGGAACGCAAGCCTTGGATTCAGTGAGTTTTGTCGCTGAAGATGGCGGATCTTGCGAGAGGAAGCTGGCAGAAGCAGCATCGCTCAGCCTGAGCTCGCTGTCACGGCATTGACATTCAACTCGTCGCATGTCAACAGCGAGTTCGAGTCAGCGGTAGCCGGATGAGAATCAGAAGTAGAGATGCACTCTGACTCAGCGGAGCCCGCAGCCTCTGTTCCAAACCTGCACCTCGACCGTAGCAAGCCCTCAGCAGAAGCCCCGCTCTCAAATTCAAAACCCATCAAAGCTTTACGGCGTGACACCTGGACCTACACCCTACACCAGGTGTTTCGGCTCTGTCGCTGAACGGAAAGGACTTCCTTTGACTCCCAGCACAATGGGGCTTTTCGACTGGTTGATACATTTAGGTGATCGGTGTTTCGGGCATTTCGAGCTTCAAGGACCCAAGGGCTTCGGACATTTGGATCTGGGCCCTGGGTGCTTCCCTTTCACTTCAGAGGTCCTCTCAAGTCCAGGCCTACGTCCTAGTCGAGACTCTGAGCAGGAAGATGCTTGCATAGTTTAGAAGGCATGTCTGGGATGGACGCTGAGGCTCCTAAACCCACCCTACGATCCCAGACCCTCCAATGCATGCCGCGCATCAAATCTCATGCTTCCTGTCACTTTCAACGCTTTCCATGGCCAGCGGCCAGTCCCTTTTTATTCACACCCGCCAGCCACACTACAGAAGCGCACGCACCATTGCAACAGCAAGTGCGCACAGACAAAAATATCTGGTTTGGAGATGCTGTATGCCCTCACAGACCGAGTCTTTTGTCGAACCTGGGTTTGAGACACCGTGCAGCTCGGACAGATTCCAGACAGCATTTTTACGAACGTACGAATCTCTTCGGCTTAAGCTCCTAACCCCGATCTCCGAGAGCCGACAGAGAAGAAAGGATCTACAAGAACGCCAAGTTCTATAGCCACAACGGCAAGATTAACAGTGACATCAGAAAACCACAGCTGTCTGTCAGGAGAATTGGAGACGGCGAGCTCTTCACGCGGCTCCGGGGAAACACAGGTTAATGACGGTTAATGAGCTCAAGTAGGCCATTCCCCTCCGTGGTGATTTGTGAATCTCGTGGCAAACGTGCTGTTTTGTGCCAGGGAACTCAGCAACTAGGATTTCCCGGGAAGCATTGAGATTTTGAGCTTCTTGCATTGCTGACCCGAGCTTCATTAGGTCCCCTTCCGCTATGTCTAAAGCTTCAAAGCCTGAAGCCGAAGTCCTCGCCTTTGCCGCTGCACATTTATTAGGAAGTCTCGCCCGAGCCCCAAAACTTACGCCCGAAGCCCCCTGCCTTAACCCGACAAACGGTAGACCTGAACCGACAACTCCAAAGGTGAAAACCGCAAGCCCTAAGCCTTCAGATCAGCGTGATTGTACCGCCAAACAAACCCACAGGCCTCAAATCCCTCAAATCCCGAGTAGTTATTGTATAATATACCACAAGGAACCCTATTCCAATTATTAAGGCCCCTATATTATGTTGGGTTGAGATGCTTCGACGAGATTCCCACCTTGGAGGTTTCAGTTTTGCGGGGCTTCCATTTTTGAGGCCCCGCCTGCACGAGACCCTGGGTTCTTGTCAAGGAGGTCGCTCAATCAATGTTGGCTTATTTCTGATGCGTCGGCATGGTAAATTTTCGACTGGTTTCTTTCTCTACTACATATGATATCTTCTACTAAATCCTTTAACAAGAACCCGGTGCGATTCGCTTCGAATCAGAGCTTGGTCGGTCGACAGACAGACGGAAAAGGCTGCTTAAGTTTCAAGCTTTGAATGCCTGATCAGCTGCTAAGACCTCTGCCTAGAATGCAAGGTTGGGGTTCAGGATTTATGACTTCAGCTTTCGCTTCTACGGTTCATAAAGCTTCAGGGCTTTTCAGGGTCGAGGTCCTCGAGCCTCGAGCTGCCCTGGCTACTGGGAGGCACTTTTTTTGGTTTGGAGATGCCCGAATGCAGAATGGACACTTCTTCATCTGGAGCCGAGGTGTCTGCGACAACTCCGCACCTTGGATCGGCGTCAGCAACTACGGGGCCGTTTCCAGAGCCCTAATGACACAGACCTTGTTGTTTAGCCTCGTTCTCACGAGGGTGCTGAATTGTGAGGGGTATCGTCGGATCTTCCTGCATATGTTTCGAGTACAACACCCCGAACATCGCAGTTCATTGGTTGAGTTCAGGGTGTTGGCAGAAGGTCTGGATAACGGCAGCTTGGTACTTGCTTCAGGGGGCGTGGGTTTCCCACAAGACGCGATTTTTTGGAGAATCGACTTGCTGTTGCTTTGATTTCTTTTGGATCCACCCAACGCACCGCCCTACAAACCCGAAAGCCCGCAAAAGCCCTGTACTACACACCCCCCCCCCTGTGACTCTATGCCCGAAACCGAGAGCCCGAAGCCTGCAAAAAGCCCCTAATTAAGACCCCCCCTTCTTTTCTTAGCATCCAGGGGCCTTTGCGTTTGAGGGTGAAGGATCGGGCTCCTCCCCGGTTTTAGTGCGACCTCCTGCAAGAAGCCTTTTCACGCCCTTCATAGCCCTTTGGTAAGACCTCTAGGAAACCTTTCTATAGATCCTTATGATAGGGTTTAGGGTTTCGGGTTTGGGGCAGCGCATTGACACCAAACTTCGCGACCCGACGACCGCAGCCGGTTTCCACCACCCATGCGGAGTGGGCGGGGAGAACCATGGCCTCGGCCATTGGGGCGGAAGGCAGTCTTAGCTTTAGGGAGTGCAGAGCCTCTTTGTTGAGGTGTTTTGGCGGGGTGCCATATATCCAGGCTCCTGGGTTTCAGGTTCGCTCGGTAGTAACACTTTGTACTGGCGCACAAGGTTCAGAAAATTGGAGACTCAGAGAGCTGAGTAGTACAGGGGGCCCCGTCATATCTGCTTGCTACCAGTACTATTCCTGAAGATTCTGAGAGAGAAATAAGCTTAAATCATGCACCTCAACTCCCTCTTCAAGTTATATCAAGGCAGGTTAGCATCACCAGCGTAAGCCCTAAGCCGAGAGGCTTGGAGGCCTCCACTGAGCCCCCGACGCTACGGAGAAGTTCGAAGGCCGCTTCTTCTTGGGGTCTTCGCTTTCGGCCCATATGATCGATTCTGGTAAGAGCAATATGTGTTTTGCCGTGCCTGTCGCTACTCTTACTCAGTGACTTGATTCTGGTTCGGTTTTTTGGCATCATGCTTGTCAACCGTGGGATATCTGTTGATGTTCATTTGGTTAGTACTGTTCTTGCCACGGATAACAATTTATGGTCATGTTGAGTATGAACAGCTGGTCATTGCTCTTAGCGTCACCTGTTTAAGGCATTTTGTCACTGAGCGGCCTGATAAGTTTGCGACTCCGAATGACCACAATTTCGTTCTGCATGCATGCGTGCATGCATGGTGTTTGTGTTTGTGTGTGTGTAGGGTGTGTGTGTGTGTGGATTATATGTTTTGCCATGTTCTGCTATGACATACTCTGCTCTGCTTTGCTCTTCTGTGCTACGTGCCGTGTAATGCCATGGCCTGGCCTGACCTGGTCTCATGTGATGTTGTTTGGTGTGTGCGTCGTGTGTGCATGCATGGATGGACGTACATCTGCATGCATGGCTATCCGTCCGTCCGTCCGTCTGTTTGTCTGATTATATGGGTTACTGCTAAAGGCTTCGGATTTAATCCGGTTCAGGGTTTGCGGTTTCCAAGCATTCAGGGTTCATGGCGGTTGAGAGTTCGGGTTTTTGAAGGTTTCAGGCTTGGTGTTTCGAGTTGAGGAATCTGAGGATTAGGGACTCGGAGGTTCCGTGGAATAGCGGTCGGGGGCCGCAAATTTCGACGTTCGGGAGCTAGGATTGACGACCTGGGGTACAGGGTTGAGGGCTCCAGCGTTTCAACTCAATGGCTTAAGGTTTCAAGGGGTATGAGAGGGTTGAGGGTTTACATGTGAGTGCATGTGTGTGTGTGTGTGCACGCGCGTATACCACATACACACCGTACTAGTACATTAGTTTACATATTCATTTCACTGTCAACGTGCATGTGCATTTTCCAGCGGCTTCAGCGGTGTCTTTGGGGCATCCAGTGTTTCGATTCCGCACTGACGTTATACACCCCTGGTGCGACCGGCATCGGACAGGCTGCGAAAGAAATGTTTCAAGCCTGGAGACTCATGGCTTCAAGCCCCAAAGCCTTAGGTCATGGACTTGCCACAAGCTTAGGGCCAAATTGGCTTAAAAACGCTTACGGGGCCTTCAACCCTTATCCCAAGATTTCTAGCACCACAGAAGCCCACCCACAGAGGTGGAGGTCACCTATACCCTCTACTTGCCAAGCCTCTCAGAACCCCTGGCAAGTGTCTATCAGGACCTCTAATAGGGTGCTTCGGGTGCACAACCTCGAGCACCCCCCCCAAAACACCCCCTAAACCCGATTCTTGCCCGGCATATAGTCCGAGAGTGAACGTCAGAACTCCATTCTTCCGAAACTCTTCGAGCCGGAACCCTCAAAGCACCCCAAACAAAACCCCCCAAAACCCTAACCTAAACCCTAAACCGTCCCCTGAACCCTAACAAAGGGCCCTAACAAAGGGCCGTTAAAGAGGGGCCCTGAATCCGAAACTCCAGGGCTCTTCTGGCCCAAGCTCACCCCTCGGCTCCCCGAGCACTTCCAAACGGAAAGCCAGGAGCTGGGGGTATAAAGAGTTGTTTGTTTTAAAAATGTTTTTTTAGGGTTTTTTTTTTACGGGTTGTGTTAGGGGTTTGGGATGATTAGGGGGTTTATGGGTTTTAGAGGTTTTTGGTTTTAGGGGTTTTTAGGGTTTTTAGGGTTTTATGGTGGCGCCTTGATCGGGTCATGGGCAGTAACCTGAGAATTGGAATTACGTGGCCTGCGAGTCTCAGGATGATGAGTATACTCTTAGTAGCTGAATGATTACACTTTAAAAGATGATGATCCCTTCTTGAACTGAAAAGTGTACACTTTTTTGTGCCTATGAACTCAGCAACTAAGTACTATCATCGTAAGAATGCGAAGAAGAAGACGGGACAAGTGCCGGGTGGGCTTAGGTTTCTGTTGGGCTTGGGCCCAGGCTTAGAGTTGAGTGTGGTTTTGGGGTCTCAGCCTCCGCATGTTGATGAGTTTTAGGAGGTTGGCTAGGGTTGGGCAAGCATGGCCGAAGACCATCGCGCACTGTAAGCTCTAACCCTAAACCTCAAAATCCATTGTCCCGAAGTGTGGAAGTCCAGCTGCCAGTATTGGGCCTCAGAGGTGAATGGCCCTGAGCTCGTGGTTCAGTACTCACGCTTTGGGGCTGAGGGTTTGGGATTCAGGGCTTCACGGTAGGCCTTTCTCGGAGAATGCTCCACATATTCAACACAGCAGTTTGCAACCCTCTACTTAAATCCCCAAAACACTCACCCTCAAGCCCTCACCCCCACAAAAACAAAACTTAAGCGTAAGACACCCAGTAAAGCCGACAGTATCAAAAGCCCCCATACGAACCTCATACCCATACGCCTGAGCCTGAATGCTGCGGTGCCGCTGCTCTGGTTCAAGTCGAGGCTCGCAACCCAAGCCCCAGATTCGAGCAGAATACGGGGGGATACCACCGAAAGCTTCTTCCTTCCATGATTCCAAGGTTTGACCCCAATGTCTTGACACAGAATCTCTAAGCCCTCTGGATCCAGTGCTGGATGCGCCCCTGAATCCCTAAACCTTCCAAAGGCAGGGCAGAAGCCATGAACCGGGGACTGGACCGCCCCACCCGCCAGGTCTGACCAGAGTGGTGTGCAATTCAGGGCAGAAGCAGCACGAAAGAGTTACTTCTACAACCAGTTTCTCAATACACCCCCAGTGGGGCTATTGCGTCTACGCAGATTAGAGCCTGCTGGAAGTCTCCATGCTTCGGCTAGCGGGGTACTGGGCTGGAGTGTGAGATGAGTTGGCTTTTCTTGGTTTCTGGCACTTTTTTCGATGAAATATGTTTCGGGTGGGCTTGTTGTGCGCCTCTTGATGAAGTCTGAATGGAATTTCTAGATGGTCCTGTCTTCAAAGCGAGAGAAACCTAATCCAGAAGGCTCAGGCTCTTACGCTGAAGCCGCGAGCAACTGCGAGATTTTAGGCCCTTTCCTGTTCATCTATCTCTTCGTGGAAATCCAGAGTTTACAGTAGCTCCCAACCTTTCATACTAGAGATCCATGAAGCCATGCTGCCAAGATGCCCAAGTCTCGGTAGAGGCGGGGTTGGGGAACTGGATGTTGGGAGTAATCATAGAAGTGTATGTTGGAGATGAACCCTAAACGAAACATCCATTAACAAACTGAATGTGGCCAGGGTTTTCCCTTTTCTGCTTTGCGTGTCGGTCGTTGCAAACTGTGGGGTTTCGCATGAACGGCCCTGAAACGGTAGGAAATTATTTCCGCGTTGAGTAGGCATACATCGTCCCAAACCCAAACAAAGGAGCTCATTTTGGCTTGGGGAGGTGCGAAAGCCACATCCAATTGGGCATCCATTTTCCGGGTAAAGGGATCGGTTTTGCAGTCTATGCAGCTCAGTTGCAAGGAGTTGAAGCGTTTAGAGTGCACGGCCTTAGGGTAATCTCGGGAATTAGGAGTCAGGAGAGCTCATGCAGAGGACTTGAACCACTGCCGGTGCTTGCAGGTCGGTGCTTTCCGGGACAGTACTGTCAATTCCCGGCTGCGTATATGCCCAACTATGGGGAAATAGATATAGAGGTCGGTATGAAAGCCACATCCTTTTTACATCCATGTTTCCCTACAGTCCTACAGCCCGGAAATTAACATCCCTTCCGGAACATCAATTTTGCATCCATTTTCGCAGGGAAAATGGATGTCAAATGGATGTTGGGCGGGGGGTCGGAAAGTGCAGGAACATCCAATTTACGTTCAAGTTATCTGGGAAAACGGATGCAAAATGGATGTTGGGTGGGGGTCCGGAAGTGGACGTCCATTGGACATCCATTTTCGGACAGCCCCAACAATGGATGCCCAATCCTGCGTCCATTTTGCATAAGAGGCGGGGGGGAGGAGGAAGCATACATAAGGACACTCTGGTCACGGCTCACAAGCCAGGCTTCCCATTCATCGTCGCTACCCGCTGCCAACTATCAGCTGTCTGTGGCTTAATGCCTCCTGAACAAATGGCTGCATAATCCATGTTCGCTAGCACCTCCTGAAAAATGGGTGCATTCTCCACGTTCGATTAACTCCTCATTTCTGATACTCCACTGAAATTGACGTTGGTTTCACACCTCCACTTTGCAGCCATTCTGCGATTTTCGCAGAGGCTGTTCTGTGGCTGAATGGGCCTCATGACCATGCTGTCTTCGCGATCAAATCTCGGCATAAATCCGTAATTCAAACAGAGAAATGTTGAGATGCTAAGCCCCAACTTCAGGCCAAAGCGATGACATCGGCCCAAGCCCGTACCTGGGAGAAGCCCAATGCCCACGGCAGCGCGTCTGAGCGGTTGAGCAGTCAGGGCGGTGGTCGTGGGTACGCCGTCCTCAGCTTTGTTGCATAAATCGCAGCATGAACTAGAGGATTGTTGGTTTGTGGTACTTGGGGTAAAGAGCAGAAAGCGGGGGAAAGGGAAGGTAAGCTGATGGCCCAGCAGCCCAACTCCCCAAGCCTGAAACCCCATCGCGTAGCACTAAAGACCCCAAACGGCCCCACGAGACTTGGACGCCGTTTAGAGTGTAGGGGTGAAGAAGACCTGAACCCAAATCCCAGACCCTGCGCTCCCCTTCCGTCGATCCGAGTCCACGACAAGTTGACGGCCTTTGAAGCCACCCGCCTGGTCGCAGATTGCACTGACTGGCAAGTGGTTATGGGCGCCTTGCAAAGGCACCTTGGCTGTGATCTGGGGCTGAGGATGCAAACGCTGACTAAGAAAAAGACAAGTTCCCAAGTTAGTGAGGAACACCAGCAGCCCTCAGATATTCTTATCACGAAAGGGAAGCATTTTCATCGCAACCCCACGGCCTGTGCAGGCTTCGTCTTCATTCCGTGGCCGTGGACGTCGTGTGCCTCACTGCGGCTTGCAAAGCGCTGCTGCAAGCCTTGCAGTGGCAGCGAACACTCTGCCTGTGGCTGTGCTTAAACGTCTATGGGGGCCTTAATAATGTCCCTATACTAGTTTGGGGGTTCCTGAATATATACTTATAGTATAATATACCCATACATCCTAAACCCTCGTCTAGGCGCCGACGACCCAAAGCTCTGGACACTTACTTAGACAAACTTAGAACCCTGAATCCTGAAGCCCGGCAAGACACCCCGATTCAGCCCTTTTGAACCTCCATCTAGATTCGACACAACCCCCAACTAAAGCAAAACATATGAGCAAACAGAGAAGGTTCCGCGGAGCTGCTGCGTTGGCCCTGGCAGCCAACGAGCGGACTTACGGCGTGGCGCTGGCGGCCTGCGCCGCTTCTCATGGGGGCTGGCAGGACTTTGGAGGGTTTAACGGGGTCGTGGCTCTCGCCCACGGCAAGGTATGCATGCTTATGTATGTGTATGTGTTAGCTGATAGCATGTGCACAGGCAGACAGTCAGGCCTTCTTGTGGAGAGATGTTCCATAGGTTGTTCTCCTCATCTTGCGAAAGGATGCGGCGCATCTGTTTGGGTGCATGCCAACTGTGCGCCTGGAGCAGAATTCCTTCCTGCAGTCCGCGGCTGTCACTGCCTTGGTGCCTGGGAGACAATAAGAGTGCACCAGTATAGGACGGCCCTACACCTAATAATCAGTCGGCTGAAACCCCTTTCTGGCAATGTTGCCGAACGGGCCAAGAGTCAGCGTGCTTTCGCTTCAGAGGACCCCCACCTGTCTAAGCTAAAGTTCTACTCCCCAAACCCAAAGCTCAAACTGGCAACCTGACACGGTAGCCTTAAACAGATAGCAACCCCATGGAGGATCCCCCCTTTCATGGGTCTATCCGCATGCGTCCGATGACAGGTTTTGTTGCAGAATCACCCGCAGCCACCACGACGACGACGACTAGTACTTACTGCTACGACTACTAGTTACCACTACTACCACCACCACTACCACCGTGGTCAGCGGCTGCCGTCGTGAATAAGAGATCGGTGGCCGTTGTTGGGGAAGATCTAGTGGAGTATGCCGAAGACCAACCATCGGAGAGCATCCATGCTGGGTAGTGGTAAAATCAAGCCCCAAACACCGGCCCAAGGATGCTGCGGTGCATGGCTGGTCGGCTGCGCTGTCATTGATCGTGCAAGTGGCAAGCCGCCTGGACTTACTGCTTTCGGGTTTTGAGTGTTTTAGGATTCAGCATTGGGGTTCAGGCCTTCCAGCCCCAATTCCATTCCTTGCAGTAGTACAATTATCCGGTGAAGTTGTCGGCGTGGCTGCTATAGGCCCTGAGCAGCAGGCCCCTGCTAAAGTTTAATCCCTTTTGCACCGGGATCTGCCAAATCCTTGCCATCGTCCAAAGCGGAGCTTTGTGATTTCTTTTGGCCGGTTTAGCTGCTTTGCTTGCTTTTCTCGGTTGTAGCGTTTCCTGGGCCTTGGAGTGCGTTGCTCCAGGCCGCGGCACCCGAAGCAACATTGTGGCAAGCAACGCGGTGTTCAGCACCTGTGGACAGCATTGGCCTGTGACGCTTTCGCTGCTGCCACTGTGCTTGAGTTATTTCTACAGTTGGGCCCCAAGAAACCTTAAGAAAGTCGTTGAAAAGGTGCAACAACTGAAGCAACTTTGGAAACTTTTTGGACTGTCACCCCTACGTTGCCGGATTTTGGAGGCTCTGGGGATGACGTAGGAGCTGTAGGAAACTCCAACCCGTGCGCATGGCCCCTTGTATGCTGTTTCTACGTAGTCCCCATGTGTGTCCGAACTAGAAGGCTCCTCTACTACTGGATTAACGCATCCGGTGTGTGTGACTTCCATGGGACTTCCAACGATACACTCGATATAGTACGATCCTCATTGTAAGGGCGAACAATAAGGGACCCTACTTTCCAGATCCCCCCCCTTCCGCTGTCCTTGCAGTGCTGGCTACAGGCAGGCCCCGTCAATGAAGACCAGGGTAGGCCTTTGGACATTTTGTGGTTTTCGGAAAAGGATCGTGTTTAAGCGCGTGGCTCAATAGCTGTTCAACCTGAGTATTTCGGACTCCTCGGCGGATATTGTTCCGGGAGCTGTTGCCAGAGGGTGAGTTCCGAAAACAGACGAAGGCTGACCGGCGTGCTCCAGGGGATTCCTGACGCGCAAACCCTCAAGCCGAAAGTCCTAAACCTTAAACCCTAAACCTCGCCTGCATCGCCCGAGTCGCGAGTCCAAATCCTAAACCCTAAACCTTTAAAAACCGAACCCTAAGCAGTAAACTCCTAAGCCCTTGAAGCCCCGAAAACCCCTCGAGACTTTGACTTGAGGCGGTGGGTGCGGGGACGAAGTCTGCAAGCAGACGCATTCACTTCGAACTCCGTCCTGGCAGCCTTGGGCACGAGTAGCTTTGCAAAAATTTTGCATATGTCGTTTTGCAACTTGTAGGCGCGTGGGTTCCACAAAGGGTCTCTTCTTACTTTAATGCAGTGCCTCCTGTTTCGTGCTATGCTACCTTCAGCTTGATTTTGCGGTACGAGACGGGCGTCTTTGGAAACTTCTTCAACATTACTTGAGGTTCCTCTATGGTCTATTAGCAGGGGCCTTCGAAAGGAGAGGCAATGCGGCTTCGGAGCAAGGCCTATCATTTTCTCAACTTCGCATTGGCATAGCGGGAAATTCGAGGCCAACCAACACGCCTGAATCAATACTGACAGTGCACATGCACCGATTCAGTGTGTGAAAGCATCGTGGTTGTGTACAGCCATGCAGGCTGGAACGGCTGAAGGGGAAGGGTCCAAGGTTTGGGTCCTGTATTTCCTCAGGTGGCCCAACACTTAGGTGCTTTTGACCTTGAGTCTCTAGACTAGACGTTATGATTCTGATGCACCTTGTGGAGCAGGGTTACTTGTATACAGGTCAGGTAACGCCATTTCTGTGCTTCATACGTCGTTGTCTGCGGTAGTGCGAAAAGATCTGGGGTTAAGACCGCGAGCGCTCATTTCCTGTTCTGCACGTCAGACAAATACAATCATGGGGTTTTCTCCATCAGGCAGCCAGTGGCATCGCAGCCTCTCTGCAGTCGCTGGGATGTCACGACAGAGCATTCCCTTTCAGCAGGCGACGGCTCCTGCACTTCGGGGACAGCTGGGTTCTTGTTAAGGGTTTTTGTTTAAGTTACCATAATGGGGATCTACAGTAAATAATTTGGTTTCTTTATTATGGTAACTTAAGTTAAATCCCCTAACAAGAGCCCAGACGTGTGGGGTTTGGGGTTATGGGTTATCCATGGCCTGCTGTAAGAAGCAGAGGCCGGAAGCGCTAGGACGGGAACCTTTGAAACCTCGCACCTTGCAGGGACCAATGCCACTACGACACTACTACCCTAACCTAACTTCCTAGAATCCTCCTATAGAACCCCTTACAACAACAGATAGGAGAAAGCCTTCAAGCCGTAGAGAGTCGTAGACAGGTGACCTTCAACTCGGCCATTGCCTCCTGCGGCGCCGGCCACTGGGCCACGGCCCTCTGGCTGCTGGGCTCGAGCATCAAGGCCGCGGTGGCACAGAGTTTGGGCACAGAACAGACGAATGCAGTGTATGACAATGTAATGTGGTTCTCGTGTAAGCTAATGATGTTGTGGTTTCTCAAAAATGGTTCAAAAGGGGGTGAGAACAGCTGAGATTGCTTGTTGGGCGTCTACGTTTTTGTGGTGAAGCGGTTCGAGTACACTGGAATTTGCTGGGAATCAGGTGTACTTTGCATTTCTTCCTGCTTTGGGCGCTTGCCAAAGTAAGACGTGGCACTTTTGGCATCTGCACCGTCGGTGTTTTTCTGGCTTCGGTGCTTAAAATAGTCTCAGATATTTGTGGACTCCAATATAGATCCCAAAAGTCGGATCCCTCATATTCGCCCACCGGAACCCACTCGCAAGGTTATACAATGGTTCTCTGTGTTCCTGTTTGGGATCTCTTATTAGGCTTCTTGCTCGCAAGAGGCGCGCTTGTCGCGCTTCTGGTAGATATTTCGGGCACGTGTCGGGACTGAGATCTGATTGGGGTCCCAGGCTCCCGAATTAGGTTCCCTGGCTGTGTTCCGGTTACAGTGGTCCTGTTGTCCAAGGCTTATACTTCCGGCTTCACTAGACTCGTCATAAGCCCTGATCCCCGATGTGGTAGGTGCCCTCGTACGCTGAACCATTGCAGGCCAGCATTGTCACCTACAGCGCGTGCATCAGCGCATGCGAGAAGAGCTACCAGTGGCAGCTCCCGTGTTCTCTCCTCGTTTCCTTGCAGCCCAGCTGAGCACTATACATTCTGAGCGTTATTGATTGTGTATAGTTGATGCTGGGATGATCCTGCAGATGCTGCGAGTGATGGTGATAGCACCGTCGCCACCATCATCAAGCGCGCCTTTATCATCCTTAAGCATGACCATCATCATTATCATCATCGTCGCCGTGTCCATTGTCAGTATGACTTTATTCGCGGGAGAGGGGTGGTGGCATTTTTGATTTGATATTTTCAAATGTCGCTGTTTGTATTCCCAGATCTTTCTAGCACCGATGCCTTGTTTTCTTATTATTGCCAGGCCTTGTTTTCTGTCTTCTTCACTGAACGAAATCGACGACTCTCTCGGTAGTTGGGCACCTGTCATGTTTGCGTTCACGCGGCGCGCCGCTCAACCAAACCAGGATATTGTCAATCCGATGAGGTGCCAAAACGGCTTGGTTCCGAATGCCGTTGCCGAGGGCAGTGTGCTGCAGGCTCGTCAGATGGGAGGGGCACCGAGAGTAGACGCTGAGAGTCGACTCTTCGACGCATATAAGCCTATGTACACATTTATGACTGTTTTAGATCACATGCTCACATGCATAATCTCCTTTTCGTAGGCCCTCGTAGCTGCTTATTGCTGCATGTGCCTATGCTCCCGAATGGTCTACCCTATGATAGCATACGCTGACACAGGATGAAGGAGATTGGAGTTCTGGATCCATGAGTTAGGAAGCCGCAACTCTGGTCGGGTGTCGGGGGCTGGCTACCCTCGTGACACTGCGGGTCGGCGATCAAAACCCCACGCGCAAATCAAAGGCCACCGCCTAGCTTCATCCAGCCTGAGGAGTTCAGAAGACCAAGCGCCCGCAGAACTAGAGCGTTGTTTCGGAGATGGATACAACCATAATTGCTGCAAGACGATGTTACTCTGCATATTAATACAGTATCTGACTACAATCACTACCTCAAGGTTCTGTCTGACCAGTTGTATCCGAATATATCCACTATCTCCCAGATCAGAATGGGGGCCTGCACTGGCTCTTGAGGTTTGAAGTGTTGCCTCGAAGATCAAAATCTAGCAAACTTGAAGCCCCCCCCCCCCCCCCCGCCTCGATGAGGCAGACCACACCCCCGCATAAGAATAGCATGGCATACAACCACATTACATTGAAGGCAGAAACGGACATCTATACAGACCCGCTTTTTGTGTAGCCTTGCCGAAAGGCGTGGGACGCTGCTAGCACAGGAATCAGACGAGTGTGCAAACTCGGTCCTTTTCGGTTCATCGTGCTGATGTCGGTTCTTTCCTCGGTTGTGGATGTCAAACGCAGAACCATGGGTACCGGTACCGATGCATGGTCGGTAGTACATTTCATGTACGATGATCAGTATGCACTAAAGGACCTTCCACCACGAGCAGCACAAGTTGAAGCCACTCTGCACCATAAGCCTAGATGAGCACTCACAACAGCCAGAAGATGTCCAGTCTCTGAGTCAGAAGTTGAACTTCAAAGCTTGAGAAAAGCAGGCTCTGACCTGGGCAGCGCAGTGGCGTCGGACTTTTGCAGCTCTGCAGGCAGCGAAAAGCCACGTAGGGTGCATGTCGGGTGTATGTACGTGTGTTCTATATTTATGTATATATGTATAAACACATACACACTTGTTTTCCATAATTATTTTTATACACACATACACACATACATA
>CAJNJA010092474.1:15250-47713 GCA_905231915.1 Symbiodinium necroappetens
CATCCATCTGTACATACATACATACATAGAGAGAGAGAGAGAGAGAGAGAGAGAGCGAGACAGAGAGTACAGATTTACACATGTTTTTGTCTGCATATACGTAGGACATACATCTGGATACACACTTGCACGTATGTGTGTATCAATTGAGTATCGCATATAGACAAGATTGATCTGGTACGTCGTGCCCTAAGACAGCTGGTCAAAGCGGTATTGTTTCAGATGCAGTCACACGTGGGGCTTTCACGGGACCCGTCTTGGTTGGGATGCGGCGTTTGCTCAGGCTGATAGAAAAGAGACACGGTGCACACGAAGCCTTCGGGCCCTCGTGCATGAACCCTGCACCGTAAACCAATACTCCAAGAGCCAACGCCTTAAAACCCTGTCCTGAACCTTTAAGCAAAGCCCGAAGCGCCAAACCCTAGAGGCCGAACCCTCAAACCCTGTCAAGCCTTAATGATTAACTCAAGCTTACAACATCCAACCCTAAACCTTACACGTTAGAAGCCTCGGTTCAAAGGCGGCCACCCCAAGTGCCCCGGCCTTCAACGCGGCACTTCGGTCCCTCGGCGCTGCCTGGGAACGTGGGCTGGCACAGCTGGAGCAGCGTCTCGGATCGCCTTACAAGTTTCACATGGGTAGTTTTTTTTTAAGGGTCCTTTTCTAGGTCCCCAAGATGGTACTGCACCCTTATAAAAGGAACCCTAATTCAGAAAACTACTTGAATGACGAGAATTAGGCTTTTGGGTTTTGTTGCAGGCGATGTCTATGCACCCTAAGGTGTTACGTGAGCCAGAAGTGCAGAGGTTTACGGGTAGTGAGGTTTTGGGCGAGGGTTCACGGTTAAAGAGGTTGGGATTCAGGGCTTTGGGTTCAGTGTGTTGTTGCGCAATCTCACGGTATGACTTTGAATAATTCCGCGGGTATCACGGCATTTGTAATCAAACACAACACGCAAGTGGCAAGTTATCCTTACCATCATGTAGATGGCAGTTGACGAAACTGGAGCTATAGCACAAGGAGATCGTTGTGATCTGGTTGACCTTGACCACAGAAGTCCTATGATCTACCGGCGGTCTTTGAGCCGATGGAGTGATGATGCCGAGGATGTTCATGTTGTCTATGATGTTAATGATAACGATGGCCAAGATGAGATTTTGTGATGATGGTGCCCATGAACGGTGACAGTGGCCGGGCCGATGTCGATGATGATGATGACGACGATGATGATGACCATAATGATGATGACGATGATGATGATGCTGCTGATGATGATGATGATGCAGATGCGGATGCTTCTGCTGATGGAGCTGGCGCTGGTGCTGGCGCAGGAGCAGGTGTGGCTGCTGCGGCTGCTCCTGCTGCTGCTGCATGATGACACTGAATGCAATTTGAGGTGTTGACAGTCCTCGTGGTGGTGACAAGCAACGATGGCTATATGGTGATGTGACAAGGACGTGTTGATGTAATAATGACTCCCCAGATGATTTCAAGCAGATCAACATGCTTATGATGAAGGTGATGCATATCCGGACGTCCTGCTCGCAGAAGAAAGTACAATCCTTGACCTGATGTCCCCGCCCTTAAACGCAACCTTTCGCCTAGATCGGGGGTATCAAGAGATCATCACAGGATGGTATTGCACCGCCAAGAACCGGACGTGTGCAGTGCCAACCAGCTTCTTGGAAGGCAGCTGAGCGTGGAACTGAAAAGTAGTACATGCGTTTGCGCCTTGTCATCCGGATGGCCGTGCTGTTTGCCTGGTAGCGATCGGCAGTTGCTTCACGCTTGTCTAACACGTCATCATTAATCTGATTCCAGAGTTTGATTAAACTGGTGGAAGTTAGGGAGCATGGCTCCGTCATTGCAAAAGTATAGCTTCATCAGTTCATCACGCAGGCTTGTGTTGAAAGTCTGACTAAAAGTCACCACGCACTGTCTGCAATGGGCCCCTAACGAAACCCTTACTCATGAAGCTTTCACATTCTGATGTTCTTTTGTGCTTCATAAGAGCTATGCCTTGCCCCCGAACCCTAAACCCGAAGCTGAGAGTTTGTTGGATATAGTTGCTACCCGATGTTTAGGTTTTCCGGTAGTTGGAACATCATGAACCCTCTTGCCCTGAAGTTTCGGAACTCAGACATTCCAGGCAAGGAAGAGCTCCTCCAATGGCTGAGCCTAATTTTTGTGATGGGGAAAGATCGGGCCGAATAAAGCAATAGTAGGTTTATGCTGTAGAGTATGGGGGTCTATGGGGATCAGGGTTTGGGATATTGGGGTTGTGCTGGGTAGATACCAGAAAGCAATAGCATCACCATGATTGATATGGGGGCCATAGTAATTACCTATACTATTTTGGGGTCTCCTGACTATAATTATAGTATGATGTACCCCAAAACCTTATTCTAAATATTAAGGCCCCTATATCAATTAGTTCCAAATCCCTAATCCCTAACTCTGTGAACCCTAGTTAAAGCGGTAAGCACGCCGAATTTTGAGGACCCTACGAGGCAAAAATAACTTCGATTTTGTAAACAGTCAGCCCCCCCCCCCGCCCCGCCCCGCCCCCTTTGCGGAAGCGAATTATACCAGGCTCCTAGCCTCCTGCCAGTCAGCTGGGGCCTGGCATGGCGCGCTGGCCTTGTTGGAGGCCCGAGACGAGACTCAATAGCATAGTGTAGGAGCCCGAAGCAGTACCGAGGTGCTATTTGTTCCGTGTTTGTGCGGGGGTTCGCACTGTAAGCCGCCCAAAGGTTCGGCCTTATGCCGACACGAGGCTCACGAGGGTCTTCCTCTGTTGTGCCGATGCCGCGAAGCAGTCTTGGAGCTTGTGTAGCTTTGCACTCTCTGCTCGTTTTGCTGACGTCGGACTTGTTCATCATTCATAAGCCTACCCGAATTCGGGGTTAAGTTTGCAGATTTGCCCTCGGTAGGTTGCTGTACTTTAGTTAAGATGGCAGCAAGCGCAGGCTGCCACGGGCTCTCCGCGAGATCTCCTCCTGGAGGCACTTGGGCGGCAAATCCCGTGTTTACAGTCTCTGTGAGGCTGAAAAACCGGGTGTGGGGTTTCGGGTTTAGGGTTTGGGCACCCAGAGAACTTAACTGCATTGGTTTTTTGCAGAAGTCTGAGACGTTGGGCCCTGCTGAGCTGGTTGAGGGAGGGCTTTTGAGTCGGGGGACACTACGATAGCTGCCTTAATCAAGACGGGCAGATGCTTCCGCTATCGGAATCGCGAATGTAAGCACATATGAAGCAACATCAGGAACCTCAGGACCCTGAGCCTTACGCTTTCCTTTTTGTATCTACATCTAGACGCATACCCCTTTGTAGTTCAGAATGGCCTTAGTTTTGAAAGTTGGTAATTAGATGCCCTGTAAACTGTAGAGTTGTTTCGTCTCGTGTCGACTGCTGCTTGCAGGCCAGACACTCGGCCCAAATATTCAAACTTGGGGGAGTCGTCCACTCGCCTGGTGACACAACAGGCGCTTGACAGTGGCAGAGCTGAGTAGTAAGTGTTAGAGCACCGAGGCGACGGGACTATACGAGGTAATTGAAGGCGCTTACAGATTGAGTCCAGGAAGCCTGCAAGTGGATAGGGCTTCACTAGCTAGGCATCGCCAACAGCCAGCAATCCTTCAAACTTGCGCATGGACCGCTTGGGAAAATTAAATTTAAGCA
Organism: Symbiodinium necroappetens; assembly: GCA_905231915.1. Classification (NCBI taxonomy): domain Eukaryota; class Dinophyceae; order Suessiales; family Symbiodiniaceae; genus Symbiodinium; species Symbiodinium necroappetens. The sequence continues at coordinate 18,930 of CAJNJA010092474.1, forward strand.
CAAGCTATTTTGTGGGTGTCACAGGGCTCTTTGGTGAGGCCAACGAAGCATGCTTATCGGTTCCTTTCTGTGTTTTCGTGCGATTGGAAATGCCACCACCCTCAAGGCTACAAGATTAAAGGCGACACTCACAGTGCCCCCAATACTCGGGTGGTGACGGCGGGGGAAGCTTCGCTGGGTGACCGGGCACTTAGACTTTGGGATTTCCGCTTCAGGATTTGGCCAAGTTTCACGTGTTTGGAGCTTCCTTTGGGGTTTTCTTGGTTCCGTTGATTAGGCTACACGAGGTTGGAGTTCGGTCCCTGGCACCGTTGTGGCTTCCTCTCTTTCACGTGGTTCCGTGTTTGATGTCTCTCGGCTGCGGCTTCAAACTTCTCTGATCGGGCCTTATCGGAGCCATCGAAACACGCTGAGCGAGCTCAGCAAGTAGATGTGCAACTGAGACTTGCGTCGTAATTAATATGTGCATTCACGGGTGGATGGGTTGATGGATGCATGCATGTCTGTACGTGGTTCTACACGAAGGTACAAAGTATGTACGTGGGTATGTACGTACGTACGTACGTACGTACGTACGTACGTACGTACGTATGTATGTATGTATGTATGTATGTCGGATGAGTTGTGGCCACATGTACACAAGTTGAACGACAGCGCAGCTTCACCTGGCAGGGCCTTGGCCGAGATCGCGAGCAATCGCGGAGGTCTCGCGGCGAAGCCTCGCCGAGCTGGCGGCACCCCGAAGTCGTTAAGGCCCACGGTTCAGGACAGAGGCTTTTTGCATAGGAAAGGATCCAGCCTGGGTTCAGGCTTGAGACTTTTCGGGCCTATGCATGTAGAGCTCTTGGTTTGTGTTGCAGCCGTTGTCGCAACCGCCAAGGATGAACACCGAGACCCTTAACCCCAGCACCCCAGGCAAACCAATAGGCCCTAAACTCCCTAAACCCTGAAAAAGTCTCAAAATCATAGGCTTCAAGCACTTATGTCTGAAACGGCAGAACCCTGAAACCATCAACTCGAGACTCCGGAACTCGGTGCCCTTTATAATAAGCCCTAAAAACTAGAGTCCTGAGGTCCTCAACCCGAAGCCCCAATATAGGGGCCTTAATATAATTCTAGTGTATTATATCCCAAAACCCTATTCTAATTATTGAGGCACCTATATTAAGCCATTCAAAACCCACAAAAACTCCAACGAAACCCGTTTTAGACCACTTGAACCCACAATCTTAAACCAGGAGCATGGGGACCTTGTACGGAATGAGGAACCCTCTAAGGACCCTCCTCACCTAAGCCTCCTAGGCAGACCTTTGGGCCATGGTCGTCCTGGCTTCCGATGATCTGGCGACGCGGCAAAGCGTCCAGGAGGAGATCTTTGCAAAGGGCCGGGGTTGGGGATTTGGCGTCTGCTGTTTCGAATACGGGTGATAAGCGGTTTGGGGTTGTTGGGGGGAATTGTTTTGGTTTCCCTGAGATTCGAGGAAGTTTAGGATGATTGCAACGTTTATCGCATTGTCGGACGGGGCTGCTTTGTTTTTGTTTTCAGTGGGTTTGGGATTAAGGTTTTGGGCTTTTGCCAGCGTGGGGGAGGGGGGGGGGTTTAGAACTTCCGGTCCAGCGTGTCAGGGTTCAGGTTGTTTGGGTTTTAGGGCATAGGGGTTATGTTTTGTTCTCACGGATTCGGGGTGTTGGTGATTGGGGTTTGGGATTGTGCCTACCCTCCCCAAACTGAAGTGCAACCTCAACTCGGATTTAGCGTTTAGGCTCTGAGCTGGGAGGCTGGACGAATGAACTCAAGGCCTTAGATTCCTTAGCTGCTGAGCTAAGCCGAGAATATGATCACGTGAGTAGTCGATTTCCTGGTGAAGTGCGCAGACTCAACTCTAGGCTCGAGCTTTCGTCTCTCAGCGAGGCACCCTATACAGAGTCCTTGTTGAAACCCCCTTTCCTGCAGAACCTTAGCCCTAGAACCCCTAAACATTGAGCCGCTAAACAAATAGCCACCTAGGACAGACGCTCCAAGCTCCAAGTTGACCCGATGTTCTGGTATCAACAAGGGGGGTTCAGTTTAGCCTTGAACCCGAAATCATAAAATCCCAAGATGGTGCCAGAAAACCCCTGATCCCAGAACCCTTGGAGGTGTGGGGCCTGTTTTTTTTTTCCTTTCCGTGGGTATTGAGGTGGTACTTCGGCCTGCCATAAGAAGCTCCCAGGAGATCCGGAGAAGGATCCTGCAAGGCCAAGTGGGAGTTTTGGCGCCTCGGCAACCACTCCCCGGGACTCAGGGCTTGGCGTTCTTCGTAATGGGCCTCTACAGTGACTCTACAGCTTCGTACATGTTTTGCTGGCACCTACACTTCCTGTTTTTTCTCACTCAAGCCTTGCTCCTTGGGCCGCAGCCTGCAACTCAGGATGTGGGTGCGCTTTTTTGAGGAACTTAGTTTCAAGTTTGCGGGTGTCTCATGAAGACCGTGTGCTGCAATACACCCAAAGCCCGTGCTGAAAAGGCAACTTAGTTAGCGCTGCCGCTTTCTCCAGTCACTTAGACATACTGATAAAGAGGCCCTCCTAAATCCTAGGCCCCAAGCCCCACACCCTAAAACCCTAAATCCCCACACCCGAAAACCCTAAACCCTAACCCCTAAAACCCTAAATCCCCAAACCCCCACTAAACCCCTAAATCCCCAAACCACCATAGACTAAAATCCTAAACCCTATAACTCCCCAACCCCCCACTAAAGCCCTAAAGCCCAAAACCGCCAGGAAACGCCCAGCCTTGGCAATCTGGCCTGGGCCTTGGCGACCACGGAAGGCATCCAGTTGCACGAGCCGTTCCTGGGCGGTGGCAAAGATAGACGCCTGAATAGGCCCTGAGCCCTACTTGCCCCTTAAAATGTTCCTTAAGGTTCCTGATTATAACTCTACTACAATGCCCCCCCCCCCCGATAACCCTAGAAGCCTAAATATTTGCTAAGGTTCCTACACTGAGGGTTTAGGAGTTGATCCATTTGGGTTTTGGATCTACAGAGAGTGCAAAGTTAAGGGTTCTGAGAGCGTTGCAGCTTTCTGCCCGGCAGGCCGACAAGGCTTCAGGTTTGCTTCGTTTAGAGTTTAGAGGTTTTGGAGTTCAGAGCCTTTTATTGGATTGGAAGTGTTGAAAGTTTTGTGTGGAGGCATGGAAAGTTGGTGTTGAGGGTAGGGCTTGATTGGCTCTGAATGGGCCTACCGGCGTGCAAAATCTCTGGCCAAGCGCCAGCACGGCTCAATGAGCTCAATGCCATGGTGCCCTGTAACATCTCCGTGCAGTCAGATCTCCTCAACAAGAGAGGTCCCCTGTTGGGGGGCTTCATATAATATATGAAGGATCCTACGACATAGGGTCTGGATTACTATTTTGGCGTCCCGCCGATGGAAAGACCCCAAACCCCAAGCAGGAGTTGACAGCCTTGTCCACAAGGCTATCGAAACTTCGTGAAGAGCTGCTGGTGCGTGCGAGGGCCCTGCCAGGTCAGTGCCCCCGCCGCGTGCTTCTTGGCCAAGTATCGGTTTTGTAGGGCCGGCTGCTCTTCTTCCTGCATTGCTCACGGTGATGGCTGTGGTTATGAGATATCGGCATCGTTATTCTAATCCTGCTTGCTGTTAACCTGGGAAAGCATCACCAACAGTGTCTCCGTGTCGTTGCTTTCTCCCACCCAATCAAGCTAATCATTGTTGCCGCCCAGAAAAAAGCACCATACCCCGAAAGCCTTGACCTCCCATCCCGAATCCCAAGGCCCCAACTCCCCAGAGCCCCCAAAAGCCCTTTAGCCCCAAATCCTTGGAGCCAAAAGCCTCTTCCTGGCGCTATGCTTATTGTGAGCACTAGCAAATGCTACTGCAAGCAGTTGTTACTGCGCCGTTCAGTCCTGCTACCAATGTCCTAAACCCTAAACCCTCGAACCCCCTACACCCCAAACTTTTCTTTTTGATGTTGTACGTCCCTAAACCTCGACCCCCCCCTAAACCCTAAACCCTAAACCCTAAACCCCCCCTTTTTTGGGATGTTGTAAAAGGCTTGGGGACCTCGCCGAAGCTTTGCTCACCGCCTCCTGGGCCGGTCGGCTCCTGGAGCTCTCGGTCAGCGGCGAAGTCGCCGAGGCCGGGTCACAAAGAAGCTTAGGACAATAGAATAGGGGTTTAAAGGGGTTTAAGGTCGTTTAGGGTCTAATAGGGGTCAGGGTTTAGAATAGGGGTTTAAAGGGGTTTAGGGTCGTTTAGGGTTTTAGGGTCTATAGGGGATTAGGGTTTAGGGCAGGGGTTTAGGGGTTTAGGGCGTAGTAGGGGTTTAGGTTCGGGTCTAGGGGCATTGGGTTAGTGCCACCGGGAAGCCCGAACAACAGCTACCTGCATTCTTCCCTTGTAGCCCATGTTCCATTTTCAAAGCAATATGCTTTGAGTAATCACCAAAACTGTTCCTTATTATAGTTGTCCTTATCGTGATTCTGTCTGGCATTACAACATATCCATGTTCGAACTACTAAGGCCCTATATTCGGTCTCCAGGGGCACGGTGTGCATAGGGCTTAAGGGGTGAAGAGTTTAGAGATCGGGTTTGGGATATGGGGGTTTAGCGATTTGACAGTTTAGGCGTCAGGTTTTCAAGTTTAGTGGTTCGGTCCTGGGCAAGCGTCGCGGATTGTGGCAGCCTGTGCATCGCCAGCTTTGCAGCCGAAGTTTCGAAGACGCAACACTAAACCCTAAACCCTAAACCCTAAGCCCTAAACCCTGAACCCTAAACCCTAAGCTGTGAGGTCCTGGCAAGTCTGGGTAGCGACCTGGATGCCCGCCGCTCCTTGCGTTTTCTGCCGAGCCTCCCAGCGATGGCCAGAGAAGGGCAGGACCTGGGTGTGGATGAAATCCTGAAGTACCTGTAATTACACGAATCACGAAACAGTGGGGGCTAATCGTATATCCTGCGTAAGCTAACTACGGCAATGATGGTAGATTCTTGTTGTCATGAGGTATTCAGTGGGCTTCATTTGCCCTGTTCTGGGCTGTCGGAGTCCTTTTCGCAGACTCCTTACGTGTTCTATAGTCTTGAATCTCTTGGCGTTCTGGAGCTTTATGGCCGAGTCTGAGGGTGGTGTTGACTACCGGAAGCCCCGCTAGATCTGTTTTTTGGTTTAGGCTGTTTAGGATTTCGGCACCCTGAGAATTGAGGGGGGTACGAGAATCCTTTCCTTCTGCAAGGAAGTCCCATTTTCCTTCCCACGGGTTCGCTTGAGCTTCCACGGCGGCCTGGTCTTGCTGAAGCCCAGCGGCTGGCAGATTGACGACAAGGTTCGGAAGGGCCCTGACAAGCGCAAGGGAGCTAAAGGGGTTTAGGGCCAGCCACAAGGGCAGCTCACAACTTTGGAGTTCGGGGCTGTGTAAGGAAGCAGAACGACGTGAACCACAAGCGCTGATGAGACGGCTGATGATGACGATGATGATAACGGTTCTTGTTGTTGTAAGTAGGGCGACTGTCTTCATTGTCGTTCGGACAAGCTGTCTCCTAGCTTTGCTCTCCCGATGTCAGTACTCTTATATCACCCTAGGGCGAGCGAAAGCTCCACAAAGAGCCCCCACACTCCTTGCTAGAAGAAACCAGAACCCCTAAAGAAAGTCCATTGGATATCCTGGAACCCCCGGGGCGATAGAAACAAGAATCACTAAAAGAAGGCCCCAAGATATCCCGAAGCTTTCGGGAACGATAGAAACAAGAGAACCCCCCAAAGAAGGCCCCCTAGTTGAGCCCTAATTTATTGTAGTTGTAGTATAAGGGGCCCCAAGCCCCATTCTTATTATTAAGGCCCCTACATTGGTATTCGCTAGTTTTCTGAAGCTTGCGGGAGCGATGAGAGGTGGCACAGGAGGAGGGCCCTCGCAGCCGGGGAAGTGTCTCCGCCTTTTTGGGCGCCTGGTGGCCTCACCGCCAGCCGACTCTCCTGCGAGACGCTGGGGCCCAGAAGGGATCTTAAGGGTTTTCGGGTAGTTTGGAGGAAGTTTGGATGATTTATATTATTTTGTTGTTTTTTTTTTGGGGGGGGGTATGGTTTAGGCTCTGGGCTTCGTCGGCTTTTGGGGGATTTTGGAGATGAACGGTTTGAGACATTCTGATTCTGACCTTCGAGGCGGCCTGTTTTTTTCTTTTTTTACCCGAACCCAGGACTTCTCCTGCAACTGCGGCTTCCTTCATCGCTTGGACGTCCCGAGCTGCTCGGGCTGGGCGGTCATGCCAACAGGTAGAGGGACAACTGGAACTTCTGTCCCTAGCTAATGGCGCGCTTGGAGTCTGCCTGTTCTTGTAATTCAAAAAGTTGCGAAGATGTCTCTCGCCTTCCTGAGCCCTGCCATATGTTAGCCGAAAAACTCACAGCCGGGTGTGGGAGCCTTCTTCATACCCTAAGCACACTTGTGTCAGACAGCCTCCATCAAGTTCAGAAGGCACTGATGGAGCTGACCATGCCCGTGATTACCGGACTTGGCAGCAGCGTAGGCTCAGCAAGCCCTATAAGTCGAGTCAAACACGGAAGGGCGGCGGAAGCCCGTAGATCCACAGAATTCAGCACCCCAAGTGCAACAGAAACCTCGCAGCCTCACACCCCCCCTGATCAAAACAAGTCACTCGTCAGAAAACCCTGATGTGCCTAGAGCGCCCCCTAAAGGTACAACATCCCGAATCCCGAGGAGCTTCTTACTATTGCAAGTCTGGACTGTGCAAGCCCAAAGGCCTAAGCAAGCCCGTGTCATATACCCCCAGGCAACTCTTTTTCTCTCTGGTTCTTAGTAGGGAATGGTGGAATGGATCCCTATGATAGTCCCTTAAGGTCCCCTATAGTAGTCCCAAAAACCCATTCCCCCATTCCCTACTAAGAACCAGAGAGTTTTCTTTGCTGGGGCCATTTTGTTGTAGAACCCTTACAGTAACCCGTATAGATCCTCCGAAAGGAACCCCAAATGCTTCAAGAGCCGTACCTTGCCGCCTCTACCAAAGGTGCACCTGGAGGGCTAAAGCGGCATAGCCTAATCAGTCGGGCCTCATGCCCTGAGGGTCGAACAAGACATGTCAAAAAGGCCACTATATCACATGTCTTGATAGTTGCCGTTCAGGGTTTAAGAGTGGTTGGCTACACCGGGCTGCTGACAATGAGGCCTCTTGCAAAAGGGGGAGGTTGAGCCCTAAAGACGTAACCAATTCTCCCTAAACCAGAATCCGCGAAGACCCCAAGCCCCGAAACCCTTATTGTGAGGATTCCTGCCTGCCTTGTGCGAGCTGCGAGAGTCGAAACCCTTATCCCCCGTGAGAGCGTAAATCCGAAACCCGAATCCTAAAACCCCAGGCCAAGAAGCCCGAGCCTCATCTACATCACGAGGCTAGCTATCCGATTTCCCCAAAACCACCTTGCTCGCGGGCATTGATCCTTAGCCGCCTTAGCCATGCGAGAGGGGAAAAAAAGCCCTTACCCTCAACCCTAGACCTGCACCTATGAACCTCGCCTGGCATGTCCGAGTTGTGAGAGCCTAAACCCTCAACCCTCGACCAAACCCTCCACCCTCGAACCTGAGCCCTGAGCCCTGCTCCGCGAGCCGGTTCTCCGAGGCTCCGGCCTCATCCTTGTAGCGAGCCGCTACCAGACGTAACCTGCGTCGAAAAGCCCTAAACTTAAACTTTCAAACCATAACAATCCCTAAACCATCTATATGGCAACCTTTAGACTTTCAGGACTACAAAGTCGGGGCATGAAGAAATGATTGAAGCTCAGGGCTGCAAGGGTGTTAGGGGAAGGACCTGGGATTCAGTTTTACTGCACGGCGATCTAGTGCTGGGTCTCCTTCACGAATCGGCACAACTTCGACCTTCCAACAAGTTCTCGTTCGTAAGGCCTCTCTCTCATCGGCGTCAAGGAGGGGTCCAAGTTTCGGTTATGTGTGGCTTTGGGGTTTCGGCTGGAGGCTTTAGAAAGGGTTTAGGGTCAGGAGCCAAAAGGGGTTGGGGGCTTAGGGCTAACACCCTGAACCCCACAGACGCTTGTGATTCACGGGCTTCTGTTGCTAGGTGCCAAATCCGTGCAAGGCCCGGGGAGTTCAAGGCCTAAGATCGAAGCATCTTGACTTCAGCGCGTCCCCTGCCCTGGAACCTCCGCAGCTGCGAAACCCACCGTCGAATCTCCAAATCCTATACAATTTGACCCCTCAAAACGCCAAAAACCACCGAATTCAGCCGCCGAAGCCAAGAAAAAGCCTTGCTCTGACGTTCCGCTCTGCGCGACTGAAACCCAGGTACTTCGACCTGAGGCTGCAGCTGGCGACTGGGGCACTGCGCAGGGACGGGAAGGGTTTTAAGCCGTTTAAGTACGCAGGGCGTCGCAGGGCGTCGATGCTTACAAGAGTGTCTTAGGGTTTTTTCACATCTTCGGGGTTGTCATAAGGGTTTGGGGGGTTTCGTGGCTTTGGGCTTGGATCGTGGACCTGCGGGGTTGGTACGGTGGGTCTTGGGAGCCGGAGTTTTGGAACAGAGCGGTTGGTCTGTCCTTGAGTCGCTTTCGGCACCACCTTCAGACGGCGTCCGCACCGCCCAACAAAGCCATAGTTAGCCTCGAACTGAGGGTTGTTGGCATGCACCGTATCAGAATGAGTGCTTCTGCTAAGCATGTCTTCCTAAGGCCTGAGAGGATCGAGTTACGCTGAGTGCAATACATTCATACGTACGTTCCTACATATATAGATACGGACATAGATATTGGTAGGTAGGCGGTGAAGCATGCAACACCAGCAATCAGACCCTGCGCCGAAACCCTGCGTTCTGGTATGGTTGATTCATCTGCTCTAGCTATGGAAAACAGGGATTCGTCAGTCGCATCTGAAGCCTGCAATCCTGAACTGTTCGACCCCACGGCCCTACATCTGTTGAAGCAAGAAAGCTTGCACCTGGACTCTCACCAGAGGAGTATGCCGTCCTCTGCCACGGTTTCATTCCTGGCCGCACAGAGATCAATGCTCCAGTGGTTTGGTCGTCCTCGAGCGTGGCTGGGAACAGGTTTTGTGGGATTTCGAGCTTTGCAGGTTATAGGGGACCCTAGAAGTCTTTTGGGATCCTTGTTATATGTTTTCGGCGATTAAGGTTTGAGGCCCAGCCTAGGGTCGTATGCAGTAGTCTTGCTCCCGGTGCAAATTGCTCTGAAGCTTTGCAGAAAGTGTTGCAGCATTCATCGGTGCGCATAGGCTTTCGGCAGAGCTTAGGCTAAAAAACTCGAAACTACGAGCCCCTACACCCCAGCCTTTATGCACGCTCAGAGATTTAAGAGTCAGGTCTCTCGGGACGAGCTCACGAAGGTCACACCAAGGGGTTGGCCGGCTAAAACCCAGCTGCTCACCTGTGCGTGGCGCGGACCGCATTGGAGGGTCCTTATTCGAGTCCAGGGTTGTGAAGACCATAGCAATTTTGACAAGGATGTGAGAAGGTTTTTTTTTGCATCAGGGTCTATATTTCAGAGGGGGAAACCTTGTCACTAATCAAGCGGGCCTCCATGCTACTCCTGAGGAGGGTCGCTGGCAAGATGGACACAAGTGACGTAAGGTTCACTGCAAGAACATCAGCGGATCTCTCCAAGCTCAATTGTCGTTGTTGCATGTGCGTGCACAAACGACGGCTGGTTTCAACAAAGTCGAGTGTTTGAGACCGTGTTTTCCAGTGGTGATGTGGACCTGGCGAAGCCAGCACGACGGCACTTTCCAGCCCAAAGTCCAGTTTTTTGGTGGAGGCTTACAGTTCATGTCGGGTTGCTTTGCCTGGGAAAATGAGGAGTGCAGTGGCTGAGGGCTGTGCCGTGACGTTGCTGGACGTCCGCATTCAGACGGAGTCTCGGCCTTCAGCCCCAAAGTATGGGAGTCATGGAGGCTTTGTTGGCGTGATGGGATCACATCTTTGCCTAGCGTTGACCTAGCCTCACCTCGACAATACTTAACGCTTGCAAATACATTGTGAGCACAGAGTTAAAGGGCTCTGGTTGGGGCAATGGGACAGGTGAACCTAGGACCTGTGATCATGGTGCTGTGGGAACCAAATCTTTCGAAGCTCAATTCGACGCCTTAGAGTCTCCCAAGAAGCCCTTTTACACTACCCCTACATGATGGCAGACTGTGACCTCGTCAATCCGTCGGCTTTCCCCCCCCCCCCCTTGTCACCTGGCTGCCGCCCAATGAGTTTCAAAAGCCCAAACCCAAAACCCTATACCCTTAAACCGGGGCTTGTAGTTCAAGGTTTACAGTTGCAGCTCTCAGATCCGTCAATCCTGCAGCCTGCAGGCAAGACGCACAAAACCATTAGGCCTGTCCTAACCGAACGGCCGTTACGAGGTACCTGCATCCACCGGGGCAGCATGATGTAAGGATTTGAAGGTTGAGTGTCGCTCACACACAGAGATGCTTGGGGCAAGAGAGCCGCCCATGAAGTTTAACGATGTAAGTGTGTGCATGAGCAGCAACATTCCGGAAGCGGTGCAACGTTGGATTCACCCAAGGGCCGCCGGCATCAGATCCGAACGCACCTGGCGCATATCGGCGCAGCCTCCGTGGCAGATGGGATGCTCTCGGCAAAATCTGGTGTTTTGATGAAATGTTGTTCGCATTTCGAACAGGACGCATAAAGCATAAAGACATCAACACTGCTACGGATCTTTACATCCGCCTGCCACACCCGCTTCATTTGTCGTTGCTTGTGCCCGTGCACCTGCTTCAACCTTAAATCTGTCGTCGTAAGTACCATCGGCACCCACAGCCCAACTAGCATTGGACCCCGTCTCACAAACCGATCTGTAGAGAGACAGACGTATGAGGCAGAACAACAACCAAGGCGGGCTTTGAGGCCTGCAGTGTCTCTCAAACACGCAAACCTGCAAAGCGACGCCATGTCAACGGCTAAGGAAGTACTCGGCCGGCAGCACCTACCAGAACGACCTACGATGGTGTTCCCGGAACTTCTTGCATCGCTACCGGCTGTGCTTCAACCTGCCCTGCCAGAGCCAGGCGGCCGCGAGGGTTCCGACCTGAGCTCGGGGGTTGAGATATGGGAGTTTGCCAATAATACGGGGTACCTTATTTTGGGGTCCATAAAAAAAAAGATCCTACTATTTAGGGTACTATAGTAGGGTCCCCTATTTTCAGAAACCACCATATCGACTGTTTTCTGCCACGTGAAATTCGTGACTGCTAAACGTTGTGGCCCTTTTTTCTGTAGGTCGAAAGGACGAATCTATTTGGGCATTGGAGCTATGTCCGCATCACTCATGCAGGAATACTCAGCTCTCCAGAACCCTAAAGTGCTGCAAGCCTTAAAACCCGGCGGCCATCCATCTATCCTTGGGTCCCAACCCCACTCCGCACCCAAGATCAAGAATGCTTCTCCGCTGTCGCTCAGCGAGCCTTTGCCGTTGGACCTCCGGCAAGCTCTGGCTGAACTCTGGACGATCGTGGAGGGTTTTGAGTTTGATGTTCGAGGTTTAGGGCCAGGGTTTTGGCGTTCCGGGTTTGGGTTGCTACTTTGCGGCTAGGAATTCAGAGCGTAGAGATTTAGGGCTAGGTGGGGCTTGGGCTGATCAGGGGTTCTAGGCGTAGATGTTGAGAACAGGCTGTTGGATTGTGGGCCTTTCGGCCAGTGTAAGGTTTCCCATACAGCTGTGTTCTTCGCTCTTGTGTCCGATTTCTGATGTGTCTTTATGAGTTCTTCACCGTCGGTACAGAGGCCTTCAGAAGAGTCGTAGACAGTTCATCTGGTGCTGTTCAAGAAGGAGCAACTCTGTGCAACAGGACGGCCCACCCGTGAGATACAAGCCTAAACCGTCTGGAACTTATCTTCGGAACTGTCACTGACCTGTCGTGTTCCCTTCAAGGAAGCCGGCAGGAAAAGGGTTCCCGGGACTTATGCTATGAACTCAGCACTTAGAGCTTGGGTTTGGGATGCCGGCAGTTCAGGAGTCAAGAAGTTCAGAGGAGATAGGACAGAGGAGATGAAACGGCTTAAGCAAGGCCAGTCGGCATCTGGACTTCAAGAAATCTTCCGGGAATGTACCACCTCCAAGATGCCAGGGGCAAACCCGGAGCTCCTGAAGCCCTGCCGCCCGAGCCCTCTCTTTCTTGAGGAAGTGCGGGTCTTGAAGCTCTTCGGCCAAGCGCGTGACTGGATCCAGCTGCTGAATGTCTCCCACGTGGGGTAGCCACAATCTCCAATTATCAGTAGATCATGAGCAATGGCCCTGCTGTCTTCTGACCTCGTCTGTTCATGTAAGCCTGCATGCATGCATGCACTGCATGCATGTATATAATGTATATAAGGGGGTTGTTTCCGACAGCCAGGTGTCGCCTGCAAGGGCAACCTAACATAGCGCCTACTTAGTTCCCCACTCCCTGACGCAACGTTAAAACAGCGGCCCAATCACCCAATGCGGTTCCTTGGTGTAGTATATACTCTAGCCGCACAGCCCTAAGCCCTAAAGTCTGACAACCGCGAGCCTTGCGAAGCCAGCCTTGCTTTCCGAATTTCGATGCTGACCCCAATGGGTCTTCGAGGACGTGGAAAAGAAGGGCAGGTCAGTTTGGGGGTTTGGTGTCGAATCCTAGATCCTAAACCGCCGATTGCAGCAAGAACCTCGCCTGGCATGTCCCGAGAGTGCGCCGAAACCGTCGCTTGCGCGGCAAACCCTGAGTCCAAGACCCTGAACCGTAAATCCCAACTCTTTTTGGTGCCTTAACAACCAAATCCTAACCCTGCACTTGGGGTTCGGAGTTTTGTTCAGTTCACGTGGCTTCCGTATGCAGGCCGGAGGAAATTTAAAGCTTTGCGCTCGTGCGGCTGAGTGTTTGCTCGGTTGGCAGGGCCCAAAGAAAGCGCATGCTAACTTACCTCTTTGTTTGGGCTCCTAGTCTAGGGTTCAGGATTCACAGTTGCTGGTTTGGGTGCCGGATGTACGGTTTTGGGATTGGTGCCAGCGGAGAGGTCGCAGTATTGAAGGGCTTGCTTTCCATCTGGAAAGGTAGGCTCCTTCCAGGTTGATTCCATATCTGCCCGTCGACCGTGAAACATCATCATATCAATATCGCAAACTCTTGGGCCATTGCAACCGACATGAACGGGCCAAAATGTTCTGACCTCAAGGTAATAGCAAAGTGAAATATGGGCCCTAGACCCAGCCCTACCTCTCCCCGGCAGTTTGTAGTTTGCGGCATCTCCACAAGACCCCGAACTCCAACTCCGCTGACGAAGACCTGGCCCAAAGTAACGTTGGGAACTGGTGGCGCCCATGGCCGATGAGGAGGAGACCAAGAAGCCCCGGGGCGACGAAATTTGGAATTTAAGGTAGGACAGGCTGCTGCTGCAGACTTCACACCTAAACCCCTGTATTTGGAAAGTCTGAAGCCCGAAACCCTAAATTAGTTCTAGAGCCTAGAGCCTGATCGAATCCCTGGGCTCACAGCTTCCGGCACTCTGGAAGACGTTGAATCAGCAAAATCTTGCTCAACTGGCTTGCCGTCATGCTTGCGCGAGGCTCCCCTTACAAACAGGTCTTGTCATTTTCGGTGCTGCCCTTGTTGCTGCTCTGAGTCTAGGCTTTGATTCTGCAGGGTTGTGGGACATGGCCGAATGTGAGCCAGTTGACGCCGGTTGGTGTTAAGGAGTTCCGTTCAAGTTTCCCACGAGCAGCAAGGAGATCATGCAGGAACTATCAGTATCCCGGATAAAGCAGATTTACAATGTTGCTTACCCCTCGGCAAAACACATCATCCTCGCCTTGAGGTATGATGTCCCCTTGATCCGCTTGAAAGACTGCTCCAGTCAGCTAGACACAGATGACTTGGACGAGGCTCCGGCGCCCGGGCATTTTCAGGTTTTGGGGGTTCGTATTCTGTCGTGGGGTAGGTTTAGAGTTTAGGGTTTAGGGCACAGCATCTTGCCGGCATACAATCCAAGCCCGTGCTCAAAAAGGGAACAGTAGCAGGTTAACGATGTAGGCTGTAGGGCTTCAGGGTCATCTTGCCTCTGCCCTAAAGCCGGCGGTGACTCCGCCACCACGGCTTCCGCATGGGAGTCTATCCTTGGGGCTTATAGGGCTCAGGGTTCATAGTGACTGTTGCGACGGTGTACGGTATAGGTTCTTTGTTATCAGATTAAGCGTTGGGGAGCATGTGGTGGTGACTTTCCACATGCAGGAAGAGCGGAAAGCTTTGGCGGAAGTCTCGAAGATCCTTGGAGCACAATCTTTAGCGGCTACTTTAGCGTTAAGAGTTTTTGGAACTTGAGGGTAGGGTTTAGGGATGTTTCCGGTTTCAGTTTCATGCTCTTCTTTGCGGATATGAGGCATGCCCTGCGATCCCTGAACGCCCGACCCCCCCCTGTCTGGTGGCTTCCGAGACAAAGGGACCCCTAATGTGCGCAGCCCTCACGACTCCACTCGGCCGTGGAGATGGCCACTCAGAGCCCTAAACGCTCCAGCCCTAACCCTCGCTGCTTCCCCTTGCCTCGCCAAGGCAAGGGTGGTTTTTCAGGGGTCCTTGCACGAAGGATCCTACGTAGTGCCTAGCGTGCCCGACCCTTGGAAGGGCGACAACGCTAAACATGCACCTCAACTTGCAGGACCTACGGGACCAGGACCCACATGTTGGTAATTTAGACGCTCCAAGAGCCCCAACCCCCTCCTTCGCCAAGGAAAGGCTACTACCACGCCCGACCCAAGACGCAGGAGGCTCCCTCGCCCCAGCGCATCGACAACCCAGAGGAGCTGCCCCAGGCGGGCTTTTTACCGCTTAAGGTTGAGCTTAGAGTACTAGGACTTGGAAATTTTGGGGTGTAGGGGTTTGGGTAATGGTTTGGGTAATACGGCTGGTTGTCGGCAAACAGGTTTAGGCTTTGGGAGTTTGGGCAGGGTTTAATTTAGGGCAAGAGGTGCTGGTTATTACGACTTTTGCTATAGGGTAGCAGTGCTTGGTTTCGGGTGGCACGGATGACGGAAACCGCACTGGTCGTGTGCAAAGTACACGGTACTAAAGCATCATTCATTTGTTGTACTTCTTCATATGACTGCACGAAGCATGTTAAGGAAGTATATGCCGAGTTAACATGGAGATATTGACACTGAGCGCGTCACACGGTTGCAGTCTCTTTATGAGGGCTTGAAGAGAAGCCCTTCTACAGACAAGCAATTCCAATTTCAGGTCGATCAAAGTATTCATGTTGGCAACAGCACGTTTTAAGAAGGTTGGTATGGGTATGGCCTTTTGGGTACTGAGAAGCGTTTGCTATGCTGTAAGAGAAACTGCAGTGAGCCCCTCGTAGTGATGGTTCTTGTTGTGTTCATGTTGTCATTATGTCTACTTGTGCCTGCTTTCTTGTCTCCTTTGGAGTCGCATGGGTCTCTTGTGTCAAGCTTCTTGAGTTCAGCCGAGGCCAGGCCAACCACCTCGATTCGCAAGCGGACGACGTTCGATACGTTTCAGAAGAAGTGGGACAAGTTCGACACGGAGGAACCTGAGCTCAAGGTGGTTGAGCCACCGAAACCTGTGGAAGAGCCACCTGCCCGGTCCAGCTTCTCTTGCTGCCGGAGGAAGAGGTAGCAAGTAGTGACGCCTGTGAACCCAAATGGGTTTGCCAGAGGCAACAGAAGAAACTCTGCCCGCCGCGACTCATCGGAAACAGTCGTGGAGAAACGAGGGTACAATCAGCAGACCAATGTACCCGGAGCAACTTTACTTGTAATGTGCAGACGCTTAAGTTCGAGGAAATAAGAGTCACCAACTTTCTCATCGTTGATTGCTGCATCTTCGTTGACGGTGCCACTGCCACACAGTACGCTGAGTCTCATCCTCGCCTTGTCCATACTTGTCATTTTCATGGGCTTCATGGTCGCGGCCAAGACTAAGAAGTGATTTGGGTTTCTTTGGCGAAAAGACTCTGTGTGTGCCGCCTGCTTCTCCAGCACTGCTTTAAGGCTTCGGGGTAGAAGTGTATGCAAGCATCATACAGGCCACTACCGTTCAGGATTCCCCGGTGCCAAGGACTCCAACACACCTCGGAGACTCCTCCATCCTCTAGAGGCTCTAGAATTCTGCAACATACTCATCGAGTATTAGGCGCTTCGCACAAGCACGGAGAAGGGTCCTAAGTGCTTTGCAGTCTTCACAGCTTGGACTAGGACTTTACTTCCGCAGTCCCGTGCCCGACTTTCTTTTCACATCGTGTTTTCTTTTAGGTCTGTTGTGTTCTAGCTGGTGCCCCTCCCCGTAAGCTTTTCCTAGTTTCAACAGCCACGGCCGACGCAGCCATGGCAAAGAAAGAAGCGCCGGAGTTCCAAGCGACCCCAGGCGCAGAGGGCTCCACCGCCGCCAGAGGCGGAGACTTTTGAACCATCACTGCCTGCGCCCAGTGCGCCTGCCGCAGAGATTGCACAAGATGAGCTAGCAGCTTTCCGTGCATGGCAGAAACAAAAAGAAGAGGCCAACGGGCCAAGGCCAAAGCTTCGCCGAGTTCCCCACCAAAGAAACGAGGAGGACATGATTGAGTTTGAAGCCAAGCTAGTTGATCTGGATATCAACTTCGTTGACCTGGACCCGGAACTACAGTCAAAGCTCAGATCTTCTAGAAGTTCCCGTCGCGACTTTTTGGCTATCCACACAACAGACAGATGCTACGTACAACCCTTCGATTGATACGTGGTCGGAGCAGGCCACTACGAAGAAGAGAGATTTTGGGAGCGTGGCAGCACGCGCCATCCCCAACATTGCCGCCGAGGAAAATGCTCAGCAGGCTATGCTGCAACACTATCAGGAAATTATTCTTCCCTCACTGGATCAGCTGCACCTTTGCTGTGATCAGTTTTACAAGATGGCGCAGCTTGAGTTTGAAGTGACGCAGTGCACGTTGGAACGACATACATCCCAACTCAATGCGCTCGAAAGAGCCAAAGCCAACAAGACAATATTGGTATTGGACTTGCCGCCGCTCTACAACAAGAAGACTGTGGACATGAACATGGTTTCTTGTAGCTTACAAATGTATCCTGGAATACCGCGAGGGGGGACGACCCGAAGACCCTGATTGGACAGGTTAGCTACGTTCCGGACCCGCGATTTGCGCGACGCTGTAGTTCCTGCCTTCTGCTTATTACAGATGTTGACCAGTTGTCACTCCCCTGTACCAAATCCCATCGAATACACCACGACATATATCATCATCGTACGTAGCGAGAGGTGGCGGCAGCACTTTCCAGATATTTTGGTAATTTGGAGGACTCTGCAGCCACTAGCTTACAATGAAAACTTGGGCCAGCGTAGAGGTTTTACGTTGCCCAGCTGAAAGGGTTGCTGACGAGTAGTTTCACTTGTGGACTTGCTCTGTGTGACTGAGCGAGAGGGACAGAGAGAGAGAGAGAGAGAGTCATCGAGTATTGATTCGTTGTTTGTAAGAGGCCCTGAGTTAGGGAGAATTACGTAGAGCTCGCTGCGCTTGCCCTCTGTTAGTCGGTGCAGGTTGAAGGGGTTAGCGATTGAGGGTTTAGCATGCGCACTACTCGCAAGATGGAGGCCTTCACTGTGCTGGTATTGCAATGATCCAAGTCCAACATTATAATTGAACCCGTCAGCGATCCAAGCTTACATTTAAGTCACGTCTCACGGATATAGCGTGTTCTGCTAGTCGGGCTTTTTTCGCTGAAAACCCTCATGTACCTAGGTCTTTGTAATGTGACATATCCTCAAGCTCTGCCATTAAAAGACTTTTCAATCCATACACGACGCAACGCACAACAGTCCGATCTAAAGTCCTGGGGCCCCTACATAAGCTTTGCAGCCTTGATCAGTTTTCTTCAGGTAGCACAAGCCTGGCATTAGCATGGGACCGAGCAGGACCGCCGAGGGCCAGGAGAGCAACGGCAAGGAGAAGTATGGACAGGATTACCTTCGAAGAGGCCGAGCACTGTGCTCTGCAGCATGGCAGTTCCTAGTGAGACAGCCATGGGCTCAAACAGCCAAATAGAGGTCCCGTGTCGAAACTGAGCATTCGAAGGCAAATTAAATTGCAGACGGCCGGCCGTGCTCATTTTGAACTCTTCACCCTAAACAGATCAAAAGCCTTCGTATATTGAATTTGCTTGATACACTCCACTGTGTTATTCTTTTGGCGTTACATCCCATTGAGGCCGAGCCCTGTTTCGAGTAGATAAGTAGATAAGTATCTGCTACAGTTTAGGGTTTAGGGTTCTCTGTTTGTCTTCAGGACAGTGAAGACATACTTAGGTGTTTAAAACCCTATAAGCCTTATACAGCCTGCAGGTTACACTCTACTGCGGAACCCGCCTCTCCGGCGAAAACTTCGTAAATCCAGGGAGAAGCCACAACCGGAAACTCTCCAGCCTAAACTCCCCGGTTCTACGTAAAGATTGGGGGAATGGATCCCTGTGGTACCGTCCCTTGAGGTCCTTTGTATAACCCATTCCCCCATTCCTTTTAACCAACCAGGGAGCAAAAACCTAAAAGTTCGGGGAACCTCCTGTCGTACAGGCGTCCAGCGAATGACGAACCATCAGAGTTCCGATGGTCGGGGCCCCAAGTTCTCGTGCTCTTTCTCTTGCTCCCTGTTAGAGCCGGGGCTTGAAGCGAATTCGGGTGTATTGGGATGGTAGGGTTAAGTTCTGTGAAGGGAGTGCGTTGAAGATGCTTTTCCTGCCTGAACCTGGCGGAGTGGTTGCAGGCCAGTTGCAAAAGGTTCAGGTCCAAGAATTTAGGTTTCAAGCATACCGTGAATAGAATCCGTAGGTAGAAAAGCCCTGATAGAACCACAGTTGTATTGAATGAAGGACTGCATCTTTTGAAGTGAGGGATTCGGGAGTCCCCGCAGCCAGCTCTTAGATCTCTGCCTCTCGCAGCGCCGAAGCCAAAGCCCAAGGCTCTAGCTAGAGGAACAGTGGCAAGAGTCTCATGAAGAAACGCCCGGTGCGTTTGAGAGGTGGTTTGGAGTTTAGGGTATTGAGCAACCTGACTTAAATGAATCCCTGAAATCTTTAAGCCCTTCACCGTCCAGTCACACTCCGAAGCGAACGGGATGAACTCATCGACCTCATCACGGCCGCAGGGGGCGGAAGCGACGCGACAAGTTTAGGATACGATATACAGAAGAGTGGGCGTGTTGTGTCGTTTCTGTACTGACTGGGTTGAAGATGGGCTTAAAAGTGGGCCTAGCTTGGTTTACGGGGTTTCTAGAGAAGGGACTTCACACGTCTTCTATGAGGTTGGATGAGGGGCTTGTTCAATATCGTGCCTTCTCCAGTCTCTTTGTCGGGTGTTTTCAATGTTCTTCCTTTCAGGAAGCTATACGCTCCCCCTTGTTGAGAGGTGTTACAGCGGGTCAGTCTCGGAGTACTTGGGACGAATCCAGCATGCAAGTACTGCGGAGCCAGTCCACGTAGGCATATTAGCATTTTTGGAAGAACTTACCGGACCGCACATATTCATATGCATTTATGCATGTGTGTGTGTCTCTGTGCAGGTTAATGTCTTGCGTGTTGAAAGCCCAATAAACTACCCTTGTCTATCTATTTCGGCAACCCTGAACCCAGACAACCCAGAACCCTAATGAAGTATTTGGGCCTCTCTCCTGGGTGCCGACAAGAACAGCACATTTGCGGCTTCGTCCGTTTAAAGGGCTTTAGAGCATTGTGGGTATATAGGAAAGCAAGGCCATGGCATAATTTGTTTCAGAAATGTTTGGAAAGAGCGGTGATGGGTTGGTGTGGGGCCATCGCGACGACGCTGTGTCGATCCTGAACCTTCAACCGTAAGAGCTCTTCTCCGCAATCAGCTCTAGTATAGAGTCACTCGGTGGACTTGGAGTCTTGGAGGCAGGTCGGATGTACTTTTAGTTCTTTGGTGGAGCACACGTCAGTTGGGTTTCGTTGCTAGAGACAGGTCTAGTCGGGTTACTGGCAGAAACTCAATAGCGTAGGATGTGTTCGGGTTTCCTTATCTGGGGATCACCTGGCACGACACCATGGAGTCCCCCAAAGCTGAATGCTCGTTTAAGATTGTGGCATAAGACTCGAGGTGCAAGATAGGTAGGCCACGGAGCTCTCGTTTTGCCGAGCCCTAAAACCCAGAGAAACTTCTTGATACACCCTTCCCCCATCAACTGAGGCTTGATGAGGGGCTGGAGGCGGGTATGGAGTTTCGGGTTCGAAGACTCGCAGAACTTTCGCAGGGCTTGTCGTTCTGCGCTAGCGGGTGGTCGATGGTTTTGGGGTCTCACGGGCTGTGCTTACACAGGGACTGTACACCTCATGTAAGCCCAACAAAGTGACCTAGTTCATTGTTCATGCGCTGGTGTGTTGCAGTTCGGAGCACAAGAGGTCTGAGTCAGCAGCCGGTCTGGCAATTTGGGTGAGCCTTAACTCCAAACCAACGCCAAGAACTTACAGCTTTCAGAGCTCTACCCTATATTCACGTGGTGGTCGCAACCTAGGAGGTACAAGCAAAGCCTAGCCCGAGGGAATGGGTAGAAGTTGAGGCTACGTCCTCCCGCGGACCCCTTGGACTCCCCAACCCCTGTAAACTCCCTTCTCCACCCCCCACTTCCTCCCCGGTCCCTTTCTATATTACTTATGTATACACATACACACACACAGAGAGAGAGATATATATATATGTGTGTGTGTGTGTGTGTGTGTGTTTTTTTACACATATATGTATATGTACACATGTTGTGTTCGTTGCATTTAATGTTATATATCATGTACATAAAAAATCTTTTTGTCGGGAAGGCAAGCTCTCGATCCCCAAGGCGAACTCGAGGCTAAACCAGACGGTTTGGGGTTTGGGCAGGGGGTGGCTGGAAGCTAGCTAGTGACTTGAGCCCCAGTGGGAAAAAGGGTTCAGGGTTCCGGGATGATTTGACAGGTTGTGAAGAATGAGTTGTTGCAATTCAAGGTTTCGGATTTGTTGCAGGATTCAGGGGTGTTAGAAGGTTTCTGGGAGTATCATCATGTTCTAAGCATTTTATGCGCGCGTATGACGAGTCTGTAAGTCTTGAGAAGGTTGTACAATGTTATACAAGCGTGTGCAGGACTCCTAGTTAGAGTTGGTGTCCAATACGTTTCCGTTACAAGGTTTGTAAGAGTCTCAATTGGGGTTGCAAGAAGATTGCAAATTACAAGGGTCGTGCAGGGATCCTTCTGATAAGGATCCTGTTACTCAGCACTCACATCCGGATTTCCTGTTTCCTTCACCTCCCATGCTTCGTGCAATCTCAGCCAGGGTTCAGCTAGAAGGCGCAAGGGCTCCAGGGTTAACGCTGTGGGTGATGCTATTTCCGCTGCTGCAGTGACTGCCATAATTCATGCTACTGTATCTTCCGCCACCGACACCGCCGCCAACAACGCCACCGACCCCACCAACTCCACAACCACTACCACTTCCTACGACTACAGCGTTCGCGATAATTTCCCAAGGGCTCTGAGAGTTGCATCACTTCTGTTGTCTGAGCCTTGTTTGCGCTGAGGGGGGTTGCATTCGATTGTTTTGAGACTTGAGGCGGTTTCAGGGGGGTGCAGGCCTCCGCCTTAAATGGAGCAAGACGATGTCACAGACCGGGATTCAAGTAGTTGCCCTTTGTGGACCTTTGTGGCAGTAGCAGTATCAGGACATAGCAGCATCTGGAACAGAAACTCTGTACTGCCGATGCCATCTACTAGAGCTTCTGCTTGTAGCAGCCTTTGTCTTCCGGGCGAGGTCGACTATGATGACTTCTGCCGAGTGACAGGGCATCTTCTTCAGCATTCTGGGTCCGTAGCTTCAGGTCAAACAGGGATACGACCAGGTACGCGCCGTGGTGCTTGGTCGAACAAGCTTGTTCTTGTTCATAAGACTGCTTTTCCATCCATGACAATAGCAGCTAGAAGCCAATCAGCAACATTTCAGCAGTACCAGCAGTAAACAAGCAATGTCAAAACAAACATACACACACACACACAGAGACAGAGACACACACACAGACACACCAAACTCCAGAACTCCCAACCCCTAGCCCTAAGCCCAAAAAGCGCAGAACCGGGACAAGGGCTCAAAGGCCTCATTAAACAAGTTTAGGATTTCGAGCAGTTTAGGGTGTAGTGTAGTGCAGGGTTCAGGTTTCGAGGCATCAGGTCATGTTCCCAGAGGGTCGACGGGGTGAGTGATCAGGATGTCGTATCGTCTTGTTGGGAGCAGAGGCACGCGGATCGGTATAGCAAGGACCAAACCCTACACGCTTATCCGCAAAACCCTGAACCCTCAAACCCTAAGCCCCCCCAAAAATCCCGCAAGCTTCAACCGTTCCAGTCCGACAAGGCAGTGGCGCTGGGTCGGCGATATCAATGCCCTATTCGGGGGCGATGGCGCGATGACCCCAGAGCCAGACAAATTGGGACTCAGACAGAAGGCAACCATCAGGATTTGGGGGGAGGGTTTAGGGTAGGATTTGGGTTGTCGGCTAGTGTCTCCGGCAAGAGCGCTTGAGGCCTTGGGACAGGCGAAGTCGCTCGTCCACCCCCCTGTATGGTGCACGGAGATATTCTGTAAACGGAGAAGAACAGAACTAACATCCTCGCGATGAACTCAGATTGCCACACGGGTCAATGCTGCATCAAGCAGGGCCATCTAGCAAGCCATGGGCTTGTCCGTGTTTATGACACGTGAACATTCAAGAAGCTCCCCTAACAGCAACCCGATGCTAAGCTGCATCGCCAGTCAGTTAGGCAGGCGTTCTGGAAGCCCTCATCCCTCGACCCCAATCTCGCAAGCCCACAACTCACACGCCTTAGGCCCCACACCCTCAAGAATCCTCAACAACCCTTCAAGCCCTAAGCCCAACACCGACCTTTCGAGTTGTGGTCTTTTCAGCACCTCCGTTCGAATGTTTTTCTGCTTTTAATCGTTTGGGAGACTTGGGCCCCAGGAGACCCTCCTGTCTCCATCTTTTCTATGGAGCGCATGACCCTGATGGAAGCTCTCAGTAACCCTTCATAAGATGGTCTGTAAGCTTAAGGCTTTAGAGCTTGTCTTCGCGTGCCCTGAAGACCTGAATACGGACAGATCCTAGGGTAAAGACTTGTCTGAAGAGTTAGCAAAAGCAACATCCCCGAAAAGGCGCCTACGCGTCCCTAAATATACAGTCCGCTATACCCATCCATCAGGGGTCTCCACCGGCCCTTCCCCGAGGACCTGGACCACCTCTCCTTGATGGAGATTGCCAACAAAGAAGGACGACGGGGTTCTTTGGGGGTTGCCTTTAAAGGTTGGGATTAGCATGAGGGGTACCATGAGGGCTGGCGGGCGAATAGGCCATCTGCTTGAATCTTTGTGCGCGAAGGATCGTCTGCAGACCTTGCCTCGCTTTGTCCGAGTGTGAGTGTCAAAAAAGCGCGCCTTCTCCCTCGACAAGCAGCAGCATGAAGACTTGGCAAAGAGGAAGGAAAAGCAAGGGCAACAGGGAAAATCAAGTATGTTGGCCTACTACAAGGTTACCATGAGGGGTACTTTAGAGCTCTGAAACTTACGGGTTAAAGGTCAAGGGTTTGTGGGACCTCTCAAACACCACACCTCAAAGAAGTCTGCTACTTCTGCAGTTTGTCCGACTTTATTTATTTTTTTAACACGAGTGAGATCTTCATTCATTGCTGTCGTGCGTAGGGGTGCTACTTTGCACTCCTCATGGTCACATTTTTAAGCTGGAGCCCTGCACAGTCTGCCAGGAAAGCTGATGAACAACTTCATGCCGGCTGCTTACAGCCTTGCTGTCGGAGACGCTGGGAACTGACATCCAAGGCTCCAAACGCTTGAAACTGCTGACCCCCTGAAGCCAAGTGCCGATCAGGCGGAAGAAACCCCAGCAAGTTCTACTACCACCACCGAAAACCGGAGCACGAGAGCACTTCGCAACCAAGTCCCGACTCCAGACTCCCAAACACCCCGGAGCCCAAACCGGCATGTTTGGGGGTTTTGCGCGTCGCATGTCGCATCGTTGCTGTTGTGGGCTGTTCGGAGAACGCTCTCTCCGCTCACGCGCATCGGCCTCAGTGCGGGTTCACAAAAAGGGTCGAGCATTCGTCCTGGCAGGAAGTCGCTGCAGGCCAGTTGCACAAGAGTTTAGAGCTTTAGGCTGATCTTAACAGTCATAGCAACGCCCCCCTGGCGAACAAAGCCACGAACCATGTCCATGTGGGTGGCTCTCGAAAACAGACCACCTCTCAGTGCCCCTTGTTAGCAGGTCCTTTTGGTTCCCATAAAGCATCTTCAAGCTTCTATTGTTGGGGTTTAGGGCTTGGGGCGTACGGTCTCCCTGAGGAAGCTTCAAAGATGTTCGAACTCAGAGCCATGTTGGGTAAGGCTGGGACGCAAGTTCTCGGTGCAGATAGTCTCGAAAGTTCAGAGAACCAGAAATCTCGTGTGGTATGGGTTTAAATCGTCAGGAAGAGCCATTTCCTTTCCTTTTTGGGCCTGGTACCTTCTTAAAGGGATCCCAACCTAAGGCGAGAAGTTTGGGGCTATGGAAGTTTTGGCTGCCCTCCGCCTTCAACTCTGAAGCCCTACACGGGCTGGGTCTTCGAGACTCTAGGGGGTTTCGTTGTTCATTGGAACTGCGTAGACTTACGCATCGTATACCGTAGTAATGCTGAAGGATCTAGGTCCCTGAGTAGTACCCTTTTGCCCTTTTTATTTTAGGGCACCCCTACTAAAACCGAATAGTAGGAAAAAGGGTACCCTTATTATAAAGGGGCTACTCAGGAACCAAGGGATACTTCTGTATCAAAGGCCCCCAAAGCCTATACCAGTGTATAAAGAAGCTGTACTGTGCACTTTCAGAGCTGCGATAAGGGGATTCTGCTTCAGACCCCTAAACCCTAAATCCTCCATAGCGAGAATGACATTTCCTAGGCGACGATAGTGATCTAGTCCGTGATGCAGGTTATTGGCTTAATAGGGCTAGGAGCCTTCATGGACTGATCAACTTCGTCTAGTACAGACTTTCCAACTTTGCTCCTCCAAGTCCAACCTCGCTAGTGGGCATAGATAATCAGCCATGCGAGAGGAAAAAAGCCCTGTAGCTGAACCCCCTAAGCCCGAGATCCCCGGCTGAGGCGGTGGATCAGGGAAGAGTTTGGCTCCCCGGCAGATTTCTTCCTTGCCTTGGACGCCAACAAGAAGGGAAAGGCGCCTGTTGGGGTTTCGGGCATGGGCTTCGGGATTGATGCACCTCTGTACATAGTCACAGAAGTTCCAACATCCCTTGTCGAGGTGGCGCGGCACACCTTCGTCTCCTTCTGCGTGAATCGCGATTTCAAGGCCTCGAGTTACGTTGGATCCAGGGTGTAGGGTAGCCTTGAGCCGTAAATTCAAGCCCCTTTGCACTGAACTTAGTGCTTTTGCCATAGGTCCCAGCACAGGAAATCTGAAGCCAACTAGACTAAGCCCCGAATATCGATTATGTTTGCGCCGCATTTTTTGATTCAGGAGCCTCCAGGGCGTTATAAAGCTTGTGGCTCAAGCTACAAGACGTTAGCTTTGAATGCCGTGCAATGCAGAGTAGGGACAGACATAATATCAACGACTTGAATTGCCCTTAGTATTCCCGAGGCTTCCTGCTTATGACTGCACTATGTTATACCTCGAAACTATGCCAACAAAAACCGACATTACAGAGACAATAAACGCACAACGTCAGGTCTGCAAGGAGACACAACACACTGTGACTGGAGGTAAACGGCCTTGAAATTGCAACCCCGATGTTGCGGTACAAAGCTGCAGCTCATGAACACCAAGCAGAGAGTCCGAAATCCAACACCTTGAGTTTTTAATCCCAAATTTCAAAGACTCAGCTTGGCAGGAAACCCCCTGCAAGACAAAACACTT
Organism: Symbiodinium necroappetens; assembly: GCA_905231915.1. NCBI lineage: Eukaryota > Dinophyceae > Suessiales > Symbiodiniaceae > Symbiodinium > Symbiodinium necroappetens. The sequence continues at coordinate 44,870 of CAJNJA010092474.1, forward strand.
TGGATCAGGCCTCTGAAGCCGACTTGAACCGAGTGTTCGACTGCATCGACACAGGTGCCCCGGGATGAATGGTACTCAAACAGAACCTAAGCCATGAACCCTTGACCATAAAGCCCAAATCCTAAAGCCCCAAAATCTTGAACCCTTAGTAACGTACTAGGTTTGGGCGGTTTGGGAGTCCAGGGATGGTGGGTTCGGCGAGCACGAGTGAGTGCTGCGTTTGCTAGTCTGCTGTGTGATGCGATGGTTCGCGGTGCAATTGAAGGGGTATGACAAAGCACGGCCACGGCCATCGACAGAAACCTGGACGCAGAAGGGGGCTCTGTGGCATGGCGAGCGAAATTGTGCCTTCCCAATGTTGTCGTATTCACATTCCCTTAATCCGGAAGCCCTGAACGGTTCAGCAAAGCTGTGACCTCGACGCTAGACATCAGCTGTGAGCCTTGCCTGGCATTTCCGAGTTGTGAGTGTTGGACATTCACTATAAGGCGAAACAAAACCCCAGCCTTCAATTTATTATGCCCACGTCCTACACCTTTCGGTAGCGTATGTCTGTTCATGCGTGCACCTATTTCGGCATTTACTTCTCGGCTGATTCATTCTTCGGAACAAGTAGACAAGAAAAACCTGCAGCCGGACAGACACACAAACAGACTGACCTTCCGACCGACCAACCGACAGACAGATGTACGACTGCTCTTTCGAGCCCGGACTGTTGGAGTTTAGGGTACAACCATGGCAGTGGCGCGAAGTACCACTGCCATTGCTGCCTGCAGGATATCAAGGTAGTGTTTCGGATGGAGACTTGGTGCAGATGGTGGCTTGTCCTGTGGTAGAAGAACTCAGAAGATCAGGTTTCCATTTAAGGGAGTGGAGCAGTTTTGCTCGAGACGATGTTTTCCTCAACGCTTCTGTTTGAGACCTGGGCCTGGGACTACGGGTTGACGTGTCCATGGTAGCTCGGGGAGTCTCTCCTTCAGTGAACTTTTCGAGCGAACTGTCAGGCGATATCGGCTCCATCGTGAAAGAGGACGAAGTAGTGACCGGACACACTTCACAGATTCGGCCCCATTAGTTGCGATGAAGAAAGCAGCCGGATCACAGGCTTCCACGATGGTACGGGTAGCATCGAAGGCAGAACTCTTCAGCCGTCGGGTAGCTTCTAGAAGGAGGTGTTGGGCTCGCTTAAGCAACAAATGCATGGCAGCCTTTCGTCCGTAAACGAATGAAGAGCCCTTTCAGCATCCATTGACCATCGGAGCCGTCGGAGCCAGAACCAGAAATCCTTGCCGCAGCTCGCACTGCAATTGAAGAGCGGCATGCGAATTGGCTAAACAGCCAAGCCATGTCCGGGAATCGAAGCGTTGCAACTGCTCCTAGGAATCGTTTGCTTTGGAGCCACATCTCTTTCAGAAGGCTCGACCTCCGAAATCCAGCCCTACCCCGTTCGGTAAAGCCCCCTCAATTCCCCGAACCCTCTGCGGGCAAGGACTGCATATTCCTAGAGCTGGACCCAATGAAGCGAAACGAGGAGCCCGGATCTCAGAAACGTGGGAGGCTATTCATAGCTTCTCCAGATATGTTCGTGCGGGGGCCGTAAATGTTGCCCCAGCTGTTGTCTCCATTCTCTATGCCAGTGCAAGCTTGGCAATAGACGTGAGTGATCCGATCTGCATCCACAGCCGATGCGACTGCCTCAGCCCGTCATTCGGGTCTGAAGCCGCCACAAAGTAGTCCTCTCGCAACATGCAGTTCCGCAGCCTACAATCCCTGGTTCCTTGAATGATTGCAACCCCTTGCGAGCCTGTTCAGTATGTAGTTGATACAATCGATGGTAAAACAAACGGTGCCATCTACTGCCCCCCAAGCCCCGAACCACCCAAATTACCGACTTTTTCGATCTACTTACTTGGGCACGCCTATCGGGAAGATACAGCCTTTGGGTGATACTGTAGGAGAGAAGACATGTGAGTACGGTATGCTCTGATGGGTACGACGGGGAGTATAGGCGTGCCCTCAGCTAACTAAACGACTCTGAGCCAGCTGCGGGGGTGCAGCTCGAACCCCTGCAACCTGCAGGGCCTTGGGGTTCTGTCGGGTTTAGGCTTTAGGGGTGTTGGTCTTCAAGGGGGTTTCGGGTTCTTTATCTCAGTTTCTGTTCGATAGTTCCAGGCCCCCAGTAGCTATGGAGGCCGCGTGCGTGATGGGAGCCCGATGCAAAGTCCAAGAGCCAGCCACGAATGCAGAACTCTCAAAACGAGCCCTGCGAGACCTTGAAGTTTCTCGTTCCCTTCAAGCACCCAAAGAGCCGTGTGCACCCTAAACCCCTAACCCTTTGTGAAGCACAAGCTGGAAGAGACCAATAAGGCCCGTGTAGTAGGGGTCAGAAGCACGGACTGTCACGGACTCCTAGAACCCCTAAAAACCTTCCAATCCGCAAGCCACCCACGCCCCCCACTGCCTGAACTTAAGTTAAGGGCAGTATGAACCCTTCAATCCCCAACCCCCCTGAAATAGGAAAACAGCTCGTATAACCTAAGAGCGCAAAGGCCCCCTGCATTAGCCCCAGCCTGCTGCAGAGGCCCATAAACTACGGTGCATAGGCGTAGAGACCCGCCCGTTGTAGGACCTTAAGACCTTGAGAGTTCCAGACTGGCCCTACATGTATGCCTTAAATGCAAAACGCTCAAAGAGACCGGGTTCCGGTCGTTAAGGCCCTCTGTACTGAAACGGGAAAGCGCTACCCGTAAAACCGAAAACCCCTAAACCCTAAACCCTAAAATGATCCCAAATTATAAACCCCAACCCACCAAGAGGGACTTTTTGAAGCCCCCCCCCCCCCCC
>CAJNJA010092475.1:0-15211 GCA_905231915.1 Symbiodinium necroappetens
TTCGAATGGCCAACAGCAACAAGCAATTTCTATTTATTTCTTTCTTGAGGGTTTAGGTTTTGGGGTTTAGGGTTTAGGGTCTAGGTTTTAGGTTTAGGGTTTAGGTTCTAGAATTTAGGGTTTAGGGTATACCTAAAGTTCCTGAAGCCTGATCCTAACTAGACCCTGAAACCAGAAACCCCCAGCACTGCAGAAAAGCCCTAGGGCCCCAGCCTGAAAGCCTATAACCCTAAACCCTAAACCCTAAACCGTTAACCCCTCCCCCCTCAACCCTGAAATCCTGGCGCGCGAAACCGGAAACCGCCCTTCATCCCAAAAGGCCTGCGAACCTCCAAGTCCGAACCGACTAGGGCGTAGGGTTTAGGGTTTAGGGTTTAGGGTTTAGGGTTTAGGGTTTAGGGTTTAGGGTTTAGGGTTTAGGGTTAGGGTGTAGGGTGTAGGGTAATACAGGGACCTTCATATATAGATCGGGGTATTCGTCTAAAAAATCGGAGAGTTCGTTAGAGACTGGACAGGGATATTGTTACAAGATAGCTGGGGTGGCCTTAATATGTACCCAGAGAGCCCAATACGCCTTAATTAAGGAATATACCTTAAATTACAGGGGCCTTAATATTATGATTTAAGGTATATTCCTGAATTAAGGGGTATTGGGCTCTCTGGGTACAATGAGGTCTAGGATCGCAGAAGTATACCGCGACTACAGCAGAATGTTTTTTGCTAGTTATCAGTACTCTAGCATACCGGGTTACTATCCAGCTTCCATGTACCCTAAACCCAAAACCAGCAGAAACTAGCGGCCGTCTCTGTCGAGTCTTGTGGTCCTTTCTTTGTCTTCCGATCGTTCTTCGTAATCGTCATTGTGGCTTGTTATTGTGGATGCCTGCAACCTCCAGGTGCTGCGAGTCTGCCGTCGTACGAGCGCGACTGCCACTGTGTGTAGTTCTACTCCTACTCCCAATGCTCCCACTCACACGCCCTCGACCCCGGTTTCCACCCCGTTGCAATTCCCTCGCCTCCACCTTCTCCTACAACGCTTCTTCCTCCTCTTAGTCTGCATCTACACTGCTTCTGCCAATGCCGCAGCTAACATTGCTCTGCTGCTGCTCAACACTGCTTCAGCCCCAAGGGCTCGTGAAGCTTACGTAAGAAGCAAGTCTGGGGGTGTAGAGCACGAACTTCAGGGTTTAGTGTGGCTACTCCTTCGCAGGTTTCGGATTCGCGCGCGTAGCCTGGGCTCAGGGCCGAGGTATGAAGCTTAAACCCTAAAACCCTAAACCCTAAACCCTAAACTCAAGTGCGGCAGAGCGGCTCTTGTTGCAGAAGCTCTTGGTCGTGTCGGTCCTGGAGCATTGTTCCTGCAAGGCGCAGGTCTTGTCACTTTCTGCGCATGGAGTAGACTGGGTCATATAGCATAGTCTCGTACATATATACATACATACCTCATAAAAACAAATATGTATATAGATATATGTATACACATACACACATGTATATGGATACATAACCCCTGCTGCGGCTGCATGCTGCTGTTGGTATTGCTTTGCTTGTAACTCCTATGGCTCCTATGACTTGCAGCACTGTTATTGCTGTCTTGACACACGCTAGGACTTCGTCATCACGTCCAAGATCAGATCGCTACCAGCTTTGCATTGCTACCATTCCTACTGTTGTCTTCATGGCTACTTATCCTAGTAGGCCAGCGTCCACTCTGGCCTCCGGCACTCCGTGAAAGCTGAACAGAATGTGGTCCACATTCTTGCCCTGATTCCCAGGTGGCCGGTCAAGGGCTTAAGTTTGCGAGTCCTGGGTTGAATAATATAGAGGCCTTCGTGGTCAGAATAGTGCTCCCCCAGGCTCCTAACGGTCATGCAAGCAGAGACTCCAGAATCCTTTTCTAGTCAAACCTTCAGGCCCCTAGATTAGGTGGGTTGCTGGTGCTTCGGGTGTGTTTCACATTTTGCGGCGTATGGAGCCCGGGGTTGCGCACTTCTTCAAAGGTTTCGAACACCGCATGGTGTTGGGGTGGAGGGTTTAGGATTCTTTTTGTAACCGGACCTTGTTCCAGGGTTTAGTGTTAAGGTTTCGGGTTCAGGGTTTGGGGTTTAGGGTTAAGGGTTTGGGGCTAGGGGTATGAAGTTTAGGGTTTAGGTTTTAGGATTTGGGGTTAAGGGCTTGGGGTTTAAGGTTTGGGTTAAGGGTTGGGGGTTTTGAGTTTGGGGGTTAGGGTTTAGGTCTTAGGGTACAGGGTTGGGGTTTGAATCCACCAAGAGATAACTTCTTTGTTGCTATCGCGATGCGTGTGACAACTTGCTCATGCAAGTTATTGCTAGGTTTACAAATGTTCTAAGAACTCCACCGTGCACTTTGAAATCCCTAAAACGGTAAAGCCTAAAAACCTACAGCCTTGAACCACAAGCGGGTAGTTGCCAAGACTACAGTCCTTCTGGGGATCCCTACACAACTGAACTATTCATATGGCAGCCCAAAGAGACCCTAGTTTTGACAATCACCCGAGTATCAAATCCACTGGCTGACCCTAAACCCCAACACCTAAACCCTAAACCCCTAAACCCTAAACCCTACCAGGGGGTGTGCAGAGAAGCTTTGGAGTGATGTCGAGTTCGGTGTCCTTGGGCTCCCGGGTTCGTGGTCGGTTGGAGAAGGGTTCTGCTACGGATTCTATAAGGGCCTAGGGCTTTTCGCGAATGGCTTTTTGTGGCTCTCAAAGTCTTATAGGGCTCTCACAAGGGCTTTTGTAAACCCTAAACCCTAAACCCCCCCCCTAAACCCTAAACGCAAGGGATCTGCTGGGTTTGGGTTAAGCGCCTTAGGGTCCGACGAGTAAGGATCGGGGAGGGGGGTGAAAGACGTCTCCTCAGCTCAGTGGCCCTGCGCAGCAGCAGGCTTTTGGGTTCAGGGCTTAAGGTTTAGGGCTTGTAGGGATTAGGGTTTTACCGTTTCTAGGCTTTAGGGTTTAGGGCCTTTGGGGATTCGGGTTTAGGGCTTATAGGCTTTACGGTTTAGGCTTTACAGGGATTAGGGTTTAGGGTTTATAGGGTTTAAGCTTTAGGGCTTATAGGGATTCGGGTTTAGGGCTTATAGGGCTTATAGGCTTTAGGCTTTAGGGTTCCTGAGTCACGGCCGAGGCCGAAGCTGCCAGAGCATTGCCTTCTTGGGCTTAGGGGTTAGGGTTTAGGGTTCAGGGTTTAGGATTAGGGATTTAGGGTTTTAGGGTTTAATGAGAGCAATTAGAGCCCGAACAGACGCCCCGTTCTAGTTAGTACGGCCGCCAAGTTAAATCCTAAATAAAGCCCTCGAAACATGTACAAATCACATCAGACCCTAGAAAACACACACGCAAATTAGAGTAAAGCATGGTTCGAAACGATGAGGCCCCCATACTTCCCTAAACCCTAAACCCTAAACCCCCAGGGCACCCTCTCGCCAATCGACTCCAAAATACGCTTCTTCATGGCCGACACGTACAAGCGGTGACCTGCAATTCCTATAGAGCTCAGCTTCAACACCGCTCTGCATAGGGGGCCTTCAGTCCGTCTACATGGGTCTATAGGGTTTAGGGTTTAGGGGTTCAGGGGTCAGGGCTTAGGGTTTAGGGTTTAGGGGTTTAGGGTTTAGGGGTTTTGGGTTTAGGGTTTAGGGGGGCTACCGTCAGGGTTCTCATAGGCCTATTGAACATTTACACTAGCCTTGGCAGTGAGAATGGGGTTTTGGGGTGTCTCGTCGCCTAATTAGTTCTATCAAGGAGCCCTCGTGCATAGTCTTAAACCCCTAAACCCCTAAACCCCTAAACCCTAAACACCCCTAACCCCTAAACCCCTAACCCCTAAACCCCTAAACCCTAAACCCTTTAAGGGTTCACCAGGTGCTCTTCGTAAGGGGCTCCATGGTTCGATAACACGGCTGAGCCCCCTTCGGATTTCGGCCTTGGGCCTTGGGGGTGTTCACGGGGTTCTCGGGTCTTTTTGGACAAAGGGCTTCATAGGGCTTAGGGGTTTCGGGGTTTGGGGTTTAGGGTTTAGGGGTTTAGGGTTTAGGAGTTGGGTTTGGGTCAGATGCCAGTAACCTGAAAAAAGGACATAAGAGACGAAAGATTCAGACCCCTTCGTTACGGAGGTAAGATGTTCCAACGGTTCGGGGTGCGGGTGCTTCTGGGCTAAGGCTTCAAGTTTAGGGTTTAGGGGTTTAGGGTTTGGGGGTTTAGGGTTTAGGGTTTTGGGTTTTAGGGTTTACGGTTTTGGGGTGTTGGGTTTAGAGCTTTAGGGGTTTAGGGTTTTGGGTTTAGGGTTTTGGGTGGTTCTTTTGTGTGCTGACGATGGATAGTTGGTTGGAAGTGGGCGTTAGTTATGCTAGTAGCTCAGGCAATGTCGGGGCCCTGGTAAGCAGAACAGGGTCCCAGGGGAGATCATAGAAGAACTCGACGGGGACGATCAGGGATACGGCTGATGATATAAACCCTGCATTGCTGCATTACCCATGATAAGGAATATACCATAATTCCCTTAGTTTAGGGTCCTTAAGGTAATGCAGGATTTATCTCATCAACCGTATGATAACTCACGACTCCTAAATTTCAAAAATATTCAAGCCTCTACAGGGAGACCTTAGACCATAAACCCCATAAGCCGCAAGACTTAGCTGGAGAACCGTGATTATGATGCTTGCTGCAATTCACTCGCTTTACCGACCCCATACCAGAAGATGGATCACTGAGACTTCGGCCATAAAAAGGAGGAAGAACAGAGAGGAATGGCGTGCAGTACCTCCGCAGATCACTCGGAATAGAATCTGTCTGCAGCCACTTGGGGGAGTATGGGGCTGGCTCTGGGTATCAAGGGGCTTCTACCACCTGTGCCACCACAGATCACCATACCCGTGCTTGGTTTTGTCAGAATAGCTATATTGTTTTCACACATGTACATATATATATATACACATATATATATATAGTTTATTTTTATACCTTATTCATCGATTTATTTGTATATTTATTCACGTATTTATTTGTTTAGATATATATATATATATAAGTTCTTATCAGTGGTTATTTGATACACTATCGCAGAACAACAGCTGACCTACCGAAAGGCGGGGCACAGCTCCGCAGCCGTGCGGTAGGCACCCGCCAGGCAACTCCCCGTTGTGCCAGAGGCGTAGTGCGGGAACATGGGAATCAGAACTTAGCGAGCAGTGCACGACAGAGGCACGGAAAGCACAACTCCAATGGTCGGGCCTTAATCAATAGAATTGGGTTTTGGGTTCCTTTATTTTTTGCAATTATAACAAGGAACCCCGAGGAATAATATTGGCGATCATTTGGGCTTCTATAGTAAATCCTGCACAACTCGGACGATGCAAAGCGTTGGAGCTCCAGGGGCTTCTTTGTGCCTCCCGCAGAACGGACCCTGCTTCGGCGGGACAAGCTTGGGCGACTGTCTTTCAACACGGATTGCGCTGACCCCCATCACAATCATGCCCACCTAAGTGACCTGCACCCGACGCCAAACCATGGTGAGAGCCATGGGGGGAGGAAGGAGTGCCGGCAGACAAGTTCAGCATCGTTCGAAGATCTTGTAGAGCTGATCCAGAGAGGCCAACTCCAGGAAGGTACCATCTGTCGCCAGCTCCCGGGGCCATTGGCACTCCCCATCCCGGCGCAAGGCTTCATGCAGCCAGCGGAGGCCCTGCAGCTCCTCTGTGGTGCGTTGCCTCTTCGCCGCAGAAGCTGCGACGATGTCGTCAAACTCACCGGACTGGACGGCGGCATTCAGCTCCTCCACGGCGGCCCGGCCCCGCTGGTAGATGTCAGCTTCAGCTTCGCTGGGCAGCAGCAGCTCCGCGCTGAAATCGGCGATCACCTGACAGATGCCTTCAAGGCAAGGCTTCTCTTCCTCCCAGTCCACTTCGGCACAGAGCCGGACAAGAAAGAGGGGCAGCGTCTCAAAGTTGCATCCCATGTCGGATTTCAGACCCAGGCCATTCGGCAGCGTCTTCAGGCGTTTGCCCGAAACCTCGATCTCCTGAGTTCGTGTTCGGGGATTTAATTTAAGTTAAGTTACCATAATAAAGAAACCAGATTATTTACTCTAGATGTCTATTATGGTACCTTAAATCCAATCCCTTAACAAGAACCCAGGCTCCAGCATGAAATATGCGTTGAGCAGCTCGGCCTTCTCAAGAAGCAAGGTGACGAAGCGGGTTGCCATGGCCTCGATGTCGACGGATGCATGGAGTTGGGGATCATAGCCCGAGTCTGGGTCCTGTCAAAGGGTTTAGGGTTTAGGGTAAAAGGAGGGACCCGTAATAAGGACCCCTAGGTATATAATCTTTAGTTACCCATTATATAGCCCACTAAAGAGTAGGGATCCCGATTAAGGGTCCCTCCTTTTGCCCTTTGATCCTGAATACCCAACTTCAGGAGCTCAGCTAGAGGCAGGGGCTCCGCCAGAGTGATGCAACCCACGCCGCCAATTAGCCTGCGGGTGACATGCAAAACTGCACATATGCAGCCAATATGAAGGAGCATGCAGACCTAAACCCTAAACCCAAAACCCTAAACCCTAAACACTAAACCCTAAACCCCAAACCCTAACAATGCCTGCATGTTGACGAGGACTCTTCGCTGCGTAGTACACTTGCATATGATGATCTTCGCAAAGCTTTCCGCCAACCAACCCCCTAACTTAGAGAACTACCCTTATGATGCCCTTAAACAAATCCCCTATAGATCCCTTGAAGGAACCCTCACAGATCCCTTGAAGGAAGCCTTATAGAAACCCCTGTCGAATCCCTGATAGAAGCCCTTATAGGAACCCTTATAGTATAGTAAACCCAATCGAACCCTGAAAGTTCTCAACCCCCAAATCCCCCCAAACCCGCCTGAGTACTCGCTGGTAGGCACACTCCCGCGCAAGGATCGCTATGTTCACCTGGGTTCCAGTTTTGGGGCCCTGAAAGGTATTTATGACGAAAGCGTCACCCTCAGGGCCCGATGTTGTGGGCTTCGTAAAACAGACTCTACTTAAAAATAGATACCTGAAATGGAACCATAACGAAAGTTTAAAAGTTTTCGAAAGTGATATCAAGTCACCATGCAGAGAGACTTCTCGCACTGGAGAAGCACGAGCTCCCGTGTCACGGGTCCAACATACCTGGGTTGGCCCTGCAAAACCCTGGAACCATGTTCGTAAAATAAGATCCTCTTAGGGCCCCAATAAGGGTTTGGGGTTTAGGGGTTTAGGGGTTTAGGGGTTTAGGGGTTTGGGGTTTAGGGTTTAGGGGTTTAGGGAAAATACAAAATGTCCCAAAGGACTAGCTAGATACACAGATTTGTTCACCAACTCAGAAAGCTCGGCGTCGCCAGCCACGGCCGCGGAGATGCGCAGCTCTTCAATGGATGTCAGCTGCTGAGCCTCCGCAAAGGCTGCGCGGCGCTCTTCGGACATCTGCCCAGACATCTGCCCACTTTGGACCAGCGGTTGGCTCGGAGCACTGCTTGGAGCTGAGGCATCGACCACTACTTGCGATGCCTGTGCTGTCTGAGACGCCTGCGTTGCCTGAGCCGCCTGGGAGTGGGATTCCAGGAACATGGACTGCAAGGACATCTGCCGGTGGTCCGTCCGAACCCGAGTGGGGTTCAGCACCGCAGGCCCCGTCTTGTCCAGGCCAGCGCTGGCCCTGGTCGCCGCAGGTGGGGCGAGGTGTAAAAGCTGCAGAGGCTGTGGAACCTTCTGCTTCTCCTGGGTTCGTGCTACGGAACTTTTGTTTAAGGGTACTGTAAAAGGGGTCTATAACAAATCAAGGGGATCCAAAGCAAACCATAGGGGTTTCTTCTGTATTCTGGTAACTGAAAAACAAGCTCCCTAACAAGAGCCCAGCCTCCTTCTCTGCGATTGGAGCTCCTTTGCCTGGCGATGGCAGGGCAGACACGAAAGTCTCCAAAACCCTAAACCCTAAACCCCTAAACCCTAAACCCCCAAACCCTAAAGCCCTAACCCCTAATCCCCTAAACCCTGAACTCCTCTGCCTGGCGATGGCAGGGCAGACACGAAGGTCCTGGAGCCTCCCATGGTCTGCAGCTGCGCGAGCAGCGTCTCTTGCAGCTTCTGCGCAATCGTCTCCTCATGAAGGAACTGCACCTCCATCTTCCTCGGTTTTTTTTAAATGTAATGGAACGGACTTTACGACCATCCAGCATCTTCCTGGGTTTAGGCTTTGGGGTTTTTGGTCTAGGGTTTAGTCCTAGGTTGGCCTTAAAGCCTCTTTAAAAGTGTTCAGCAAGATCGTCTAAAGCCCATGTTGGGAAATAGAAAAGAATCCCAAAGCCCCACCCAGCTTCGTCGGATGGACGTTCACGTCGATGGCCGCCGGGTTCACTTCGAGGGCCAGGTAGACCCAGGGGTGCTGATGTCGGGGCAGCACACTCTGGTAGACGGCCTCCAGGGCTCTTTTCAGGGGCCCGGAGTCCACCAGCCTGTTGTTGATGAAAAGGATGAAGGTCAGAGATCGAGACATGTAGTTCGGGCTCGATGCAAAGCCGGTGCAAGAGAACTTGGGCTCTTCGGAGGCCAGAGAATAAGGGAAGAGCTCCTTCGCCAGGTTCTGGCCATAAATGGTGGAGATCACGCCTTGGGCCGTGACATCCTCACCTCCTACAGTCGTCAGCTCGGAGACCGAACTCGTGTTCTTCCGACAACTAAACCCGACTTTGGGGTAGTGGATCGCGTAGCGCTGCACAACCTCCAGCACCTTCGCATGTTCGATGCTCTCCTTGCTGAGGGCCTGTCTCCGAGTTGGGTTGTTGTAGAACATGTCCTCAACAACAATGGTCGTTCCTCGAGTTCCTGCACATGGCCTCGCTGGGCCTTGCATCTTGCTCTCACTGTACTGAGCCACTCGTGCACAGTCGTCGCCGCTAGTCATGGTGGTGACGGTCACGTGGGCCACATGACTGATTGAAGCCAATGCTTCGCCCCGGAAGCCGAAGGTGCCGATGCTACTGAGGTCCTCGTACTTCCGCAGCTTAGAGGTGGTAAAGCGCTCACAGAGGATCGGCAGGTCATCCGCCCGGATCCCATGACCGTCATCTTCGATGCGCAGCATCTTCAGGCCACCAGACTTCGCCACGATGGCGACTCGAGTGCTACCTTTAAGGGACAATAGGAGGGACCCCTAGAAGGAACCCCTAATCCTAATACCCTAGTATAACCCTTATATACCCCGTATATAGTCTCATAAAGCCCCTATATTACCCCAAGGGTCCCTTTAAAGGTCCCTTGATACCTGCGTCAAGCGAGTTTTCCATCAACTCCTTCAAGGCATTCGCCGGCCGGACGACGACTTCACCCGCCGCGATGCGGTTGATGACCGCCTCCTCGAGGAGCAAGAGTATGTCTGCACGTGTGTGTGTGTGTACATCAACCAGCACCATATAAACCCTAAACCCTAAACCCCTAAACCCTAAGCCCTAAGCCCTAAACCCATGCCAGTCGGAAATTCCTTCTCCCCAGCACCCGAAAAACCTAGACTTGGACCCCGCTAACCCCAAACCTGCCGGAGGCCCTGAAGCCCTGAACCCTCAGCCCAAAAGATCTCGAAGTCAGCCCAAAACTCCCTAAGGGTTTAGGGGTTACGGCTTGCAGGGTTTAGGGCTTTAGGGGCTTTAGGGTTTAGGGCTTAGGGTTTAGGGTTTAGGGGTTTAGGGGTTTAGGGTTTAGGGGTTTAGGGGCTTAGGGGTTTAGGGCTTCAGGGTTGAGGGGTTTAGGGGTTGAGGGTCCTCAAGCTGCACGATCCGTGGCTGGTCTGCGGAGGCCTCGGATGGCCCTTCCATGGCTCCGCGGCCCCGATGCGCGCTGCCAGGACACTCGGAAGTGCAGGCCGATAACCAGAAAAGCGCACACCCTAAAGCCTAAACCCTAAAGCCCTAAAGCCTAAACCCTAAAGCCCTAAACCCTGGAGAACTTGCAGGTAGAGATTCTCTGACAAGACTGCGAGGAGGCACAGAGGGTCTGGAGTTTCAGGGCTGAGGGCACTTAGGGGTTTAGGGCTTTCTGTTTTGGGTTTAGGGTTTAGGGTTTAGGGTTTAGAGTTTGGGGTTTAGGGTTTAGGGTTTAGGGATTGATGCTTTGGAGTTTGTTCTTCTACTCGCTTGCTTTGCTCGAATAACCACTTTTAACTCTGACTTCAATTTCAGTCCTTCCAGCTGTGAAGAAGGCACAAGCAGCACATCGGTGGGAGGGCTTCCACTTCCGGACCGCATCGCAGAAACTCGTTGACCCATGGGTCAACTAGGGGCTTCACGGCTTAGGGTCTAAAGCATGAGCAAGACATGCGAAAGGAGTGCGACACGACGCGCACAACATGAACGTCAAGGGCGTTTCACAGAGGCTCTCGAAGGACAAGGGCCCGGCCAACGCTATCCACACCGGACTCCGCTAGGTCTTTCAGGGACTCGTCCACAGTGGGGCTCGAGTACTGCAGACAGCAACCAGGTGCTTCGTGTTTTACCCTAAACCCTAAACCCTAAACCTTCAGAGGTTCAGGCCTTGAGGGTTCAGTTAGAGGGCGTTGGGTTTGGCGTCTACTGCGGTTTGGGGTCTTTCGGCGCAATTTATTGCACTTTGGGGCATCCGGAGACCGACCCTAATTGGTTCCAAGAACCTTGCCTTGCAACAGACCCTCTTACCCTGCCTAAAGCCTGCACCCCTACATGTAGCCTAAACCCGTATCACACGATCTTGTGCAAGCTGAACTGGGTGATGTAGGAGCCCGGATAGTTACCAATACTATTCCTTTGGGTTCCTTCAACTAAAATGTACCCCCAATAAGCTTGTTCTAGCGACGAAGGCCCCAATATTACGGTCGAGGTCACCCTAAACCCTAAACCTTGAATAAGTTCGAGTCGTTGAGAGGAGCATCTGCCGTCAGGGCTTAGCGTTCGAACCATTCAAGCTCTTAGGGTTTGGGCTATTTGGGCTTAAGGTTTAGGGTTAAGGGTCTAGCCCCGAAGAGCCAGTCAGTCTTTAAAGAGCATGAGGGATCTATTCGTGAGTACGTGGGGGACGTCCTCGTACGGCGAGCGGCTTTGGTTTTAGCTCGCCTCTAGCGCCTGTCTCGGACAGGGCTTGCGCCAGGAATTTAGCCGCTGAACTGTAGGTTTCTGGAGCCTAAACCCTAAACCCTATTAATTGGGGTTTATGGCGTAGTGTTTGCCCAAACCCTAAACCCTGAACCCCAAACCCTACACCCCTGGAAAACCTTCCACGCCTGTATAAAACCCTGATAAAACCTTCTAAACTCTTTGAAACCCTAACAAACGATTATAAAAACCGCTGTATCAGAAGGGCCTAAACCCGGCCTGCATCCCGATTCGGACTTCAAATCGGTCGCCCATCTCCTGTTTTATGTGAGGTTTGGAGCTTTCGAAGGTAGGGTTTTGGGTCCAGGGCTACTTAAAAGTAGGGTTTAGGGTTTAGGATTAGGGTTTAGGGCTTAGGATGTCTTACAAGGCAGGGTTGCCACAAAAGTCACTGTTATTCTAAGACTTTCTGTAAGGGTTCAAAGGGATCTGGGCCCTGGAGCTTCGAGCTTAGGCTTAATGTAGGCGGTTTGGGGTTTAGGGTTTAGGGTTTATGGTATTAGGAATCATTTAGGCCCCCTATGTTAAATTCTACGATTCGGGCTCATGACTCTAAGGGCTTGATTGGCTTGGGGATTAAGGCTCAAGGCCTCGCGATCAGGGTTCTGGCCTCACAGAATCCGATGCCGAGCCTTCTGAAGCTGAAAGAAGACCTAAGTGCCTAAACCCTAAACCCGAAATCCTAAACCCCAACCCCGGTTTAGGGTTTAGGGTTTAGGGTAAACTAAACTCGAAATCTTAAACCCGAAACCCCCGAGGCGCATAAGCTGGTATTCGGGCCTGGGTTCGCTGGACACCCCCGAAGCGAAAGGGAAGGCCGGAACATCAAGCCCTTCTTTGCTACATCCTCTCACATGAACACTCAACCGGGAAACCCTGAATCCGTAACTTTTCCCCTAAACCCTAAACCCCAAACCCTAACCCTAAACCTCAAACCCTAAACCCAAAACCCTAAACGCCCAAAACCCTAAACCCTAAACCGTAAACCCCAAATCCCAAACCCTGAACCCTAAAGGCCCTCACCGCAAGGCCCTCACAAACTCCCGAATCCGAACGCTAAAACGGGTAGTTCTCTAAATCCGGGTCCCCTTTCAGGTCCCCAATATGGGTACGAGGACTCTAAAAGGGACCCTAATAAAGAAAACTACCCTAAACCCTAAACCCCTAAGCCAGGACCCTAAAGGGCCCCCTAAATTAGAGAACTACCCAAATACTGAACTCGAGTTCCCAGAGACTTAACCCAGAGGCCCACGGCCTAAACCCTAAACCCTCAAGCACTACACCGAACTGCTCTGGTTTAGGTTTAGGGTTTAGGGTTTAGGGTTTTGGATTTGGGGTTTAGGGTTTAGGGTCCAGGGTTTAGGGTTTGGGGTTTAGGGCTGGAGGGACCCGATCTCCTCCTGCAAGCCTTTGGCTAAATCCAAGGAGTGGAACAGCAGCGGTGATCCTCTCACAGGATCCTGGCAGATGCACACAAAATGCTGGTTTAGGGTTTAGGGTTTAGGAGACGATGCGCATTATTATACCGCGGGGTTCCTATTATGCTTATGCTATGAATGCACCCCGAGACCCCATTCTAATTATCAGATGCATTCATGGAGACTATTGTTCCAGGGTTGGGTGATTGTTGTCTGGGTTGCTGAGGCTGCCTGATTTCCTGTGCACTAACATCGGATGCCAGCATTTCCATGGTGCTGAAACATGAACGAACCATACCAACAAATGTCTCGTGCGTCAACAACAACAACAACAAGAGAACAATGACGACAACATCAACATTGTGATGCTGTTCACCACCAGCATTAAACACCAACAAGATCATCGCCATCACCAACACCATTACCCCATTACCATCACAATCACGCAGGGTCGTCGTAATTAGCACCATCATCAAGCATCGTCATCTTCCAGATTGAGGTTGCTAGTTCCAAGAATGGCGGCGGACACTTTTTTAGCTGCTTATGCTAATGCAAACTGTCACAGCTTGGTATGAGGATAGCTTGTGCTCATGTTTGCGGAACCATAAGTTGTCGTCGTATGGGTAACCAGGTGGCCCAGATGTGCTGGACTGATTAACGACAATAGAAAAGATGGCAATTGTGGTTGCAAACACGGTGGCGACCGTGGTAAGCACATGTTCTGGTCACGGTGAGTATCATGACAACGCCATGTCCGATTCCAGTTTCCCTGTGATCCTGCTGTCTACTGTTGCGCTTGTGACGTTCATGATGCATGCGCTACAGAACCAAATGTTCAACAACAGGAGCAGCAGCTCCGCATTACAGAGTGGTAAAGCAGCGTTTACTCCTGCCGTCAGCTTCATGTACATTCACACAAGTTCGATCACTGCTTGCTGGGTCAGCTACGAATCATGAGACTTGCCAAGCTGAGATTTCAGGGAAGCTCCCATCTGATCGTTGGAGCTGCTGCTCTGGTGACTGCTGCTGCCTTGCGTGTCCAGAGAGCTTACTGTCTAATGCGGAGGCCTCGGTATTTAAGATAAGGTTTAAGGCATGTTCGACTACAAGTAGGAACTCTAAGGAATAGTACCTATTGATAGATATTCAGGCCCCTGCAGTAAGGTCTTCTGAAATCAACATGCCGCGGAGCCCAAATCTTCCTGTAGTTCACGGCTGAGCTTTTCGGCCTGCGAAGCAGCAACACAGATCGCTGACATGCATACGGTTCACGGTTTAGGGGTTCAGGGTGCAGGATTTAAGGCTTACGGTTTAAGGGTTTAGGGTCTAGGGGTTTGGGGTTTTCGGTTTAGGGCAAACACACATAGCGCTCTTCAACATTCGAAGGTTCGAAGGCCGAGAGGAGGGTGAGGGAGGGAGTGTGAGGGAGAGGCAGGGAGAGGGAGGGAGAGGGAGCGAGAGGGAGGGAGAGGGGAGGGGAGGGGGAGAGGAGGGGAGGGGAGGGAGGGGAGGGGGCAACAGAGCACAAAAGAGCTGCGAGAAAAGACCAGAATTGCTCTGCCATGGTTTCAAGCATTAACTTCACTAGCACTACTAGGCGGTGACTGCCTTGACCATAGATGTCTATGGCTAATCTTTGTGCAGACATTGCAACTAGGGTCATTCATACTCTCCGTATGCTGGCCCAGCTGGCCACCGGCCATCAGTGTTCACGGCAAGATCGTCGACCTTGCTTTCATTATTGTCACTGACGGTGATGATGGTGATCATTGTGATCGAAACCCGAAGCCTAAATCCAGAGCTCTATCATGCTTGAATGAACACACAGAACCTCACACAAAACACACAAATACTGGATTATACCAACAACGACGACATCAACTGCAACAGGGAAAACCAGCAACAGAAATCATGAACGGGTCATTCAAAGCAGAGCCCCCGTAGCAAAGGCAAAACCAGAATCATCGTAATTCTGTCGGTTCAATGAACGATATCAGCATGAAGAGTAACTCTCCAGCGATGACAGTAGTACTCCTCAAAATAACACAAATCAAAACAAGAGCAGTCACATCATACATACAGTAAGCTTTCCGGAAACCCTAAAATCCACATTAAGCCTTAAACCCTAGACCGTAAGTTAAGCCTTGAACCCTGAACCCTCGAACAAGCCTCCCCTATCTCAAAAATCCCCATAGCACTGGGGAACCTGCCTGACCAGCAGCAAGAACTGCGCGGAAGCTCTAGGGTTTTGGAGTCAGGGTCGTGGCTTCTGGTTGTTTTGCTTTTAGGGTTTAGAGATTGGGTTCAGGGCTTTAGGGTTTAGAGTATTTTTCAGGGTTTAGGGTTTAGGGGTTTGGAGTTTATGGCTTAGGGCTTGGGGTTTGTTTTTTGGGTTCAGGGTCCAGAGCCAGAGTTTGAGTTCGGTTCGGGAGTCTGGATGTCTACCCAGAGAGCCCAATACCCTTTAATTACGGAAGAAGCCTTAAATCATAAGATTAAGGCCCCTATAATTGAAGGTATATTCCTTAATTCAGGGGTACCCAGAGAGCCCAATACCCCTTGATTGAGGAAAATACCTTAAATCCTGATGTCAAGGCCCCTATCATTTAAAGTATATTCCTTAATTCAGGGGTAT